>JBBPNE010000030.1:0-106053 GCA_038090735.1 Xerocomellus amylosporus | reverse complement strand
GGGCTAGTTTACTTCATCCTTGCGTAAGTTCTTCCTCGCGCCCTCGCTGACCTATTGGGCACTTATGTGTGGGCAGTTTCTTGGCAAACCTGTTGGCTACGATATTCATGATCCTCGACTTAAATGCTGTCATGAGTGTCATATTCAATGTTCCTGCAGCCATAGCCTCGACAGTACGTTCTCTTGCCATCGTCGTTCGACGCATCGAATATTTTCTCTTCTACCATAGATCATGGCTTCGCGCGTAGTTCGTCGGCTCTACAATTTCAACTTGGCTATCCCTGAGGTATAGTAAGTAATATGTTTCTTCTTGCCGTTCACCAGTAGTTGATTTCAATTACTCAGTCATTCTAATGAACGGTCAGGCGGAGTGGTGTTCGCGAATCCACCACACGCACGCGCTCGGCCCACGAGAGAGACCACGGCTATTCATGTGGAAGTAAGTGAGTGGTCCTCGCGATGCCATTGTCAATTCAATGATTGCACCCGCAGGTGGACACGCACCGGCAAACACATTCGCTGTCCGATGTCCCACAGTACGCTATGAAACCCGGCAGTGACTTCTTGTCCCTCAACGATCACGAGGAACATACTAAGCTCGTCCGTGTGCTCTGAGTACCCGTGGTCGATTCGAGTCCGTTCTCTACGTGATCTGTCCTGCAAAAACCCCTCGGGGTGTGCGTTCGGGAAGGGTGAACTTGTATCCTTGTCATGCGCTGTACCTAGAATTGTAGTCATTCTTTTGAGCTTCGTGACAATCCCATTCCAATCATTTTGAGTTCGTTTGCTATGATTTCGTCAATAGAATCCTCTGTCACGCGTAAAAGACTTGTACATCGTCAACCGGCCCGGGAGACCATCCGTGACTGTGACACAGATGTGACGTACGTGTTTCTGGACGCGTCCTTGTTGGTTCCCGTTGTGCTGTTCCCCTAATTCAACGAGATTTAGGACGATGCCGCTCGTTCGTATCGAGCTGTCCAACTTCAAATCGTATCGGTGAGTTTTCGCGCTGCTTGTCGTGCTTGCAGTGCGACATATCTTTACAGCGCTCACCAAGTCATTGGCCCGTTCAAGAACTTTACCTCCATTATCGGCCCAAATGGCGCTGGAAAGTCCAATCTTATGGATGCCATTTCCTTCGTGCTCGGCGTAAAGAGTGCCCAGCTTCGGAGTAGCCAGCTAAAAGACCTGGTCTATCGAGGTCGGCGCCTCGCGCGCGGTCCCACTGACGGCTCGGAGGATACTCAGGATCAAGACGACGCGGAAGACGAGAGCGACGGTGAAGATAATCAAGGCGAGGGAACCGCAAAGAAAGCTTGGGTTCTCGCCGTGTACGAGGACGAAAATAAGAAAGAATGGTTCTTCCAGCGCACGTACGTCTCTCGCGCTGGTCTTGTCTCTGTCCTTGCCTCTCATCCTCTGATAGCATTTCTACCACTGGTGCATCCGAGTATCGTCTGAACGATAGGGTTGTCACGTACGCTGCCTACAACGCCGCTCTCGTCTCCCATAACATACTTGTTAAAGCAAAGAACTTTCTCGTCTTCCAGGGAGATGTCGAAGCCGTCGCCTCTCAGTCTCCACGAGAACTTACCCGCCTCATCGAGCAAATATCTGGTTCCCTTGAGCTGGCGCCAGATTACGAAAAGGCAAAGGAAGCACAGGAGCGAGCTACCGAGAACGCCACGTTCAATTTTACAAAGAGGAGGGGTATTACTGGTGAAATACGACAGTATAAAGAACAAAAGGGTGAAGCAGAACGCTTTGAGGGTCTCTGTGAAGAAAGAGTTCGTGCCTTTGCGATAACCGTCATAATTGTCGCTTATATGCGCCTTCTAGGACGATCTCATCTTGCGGCGAATCCTATACAAATTGTTCCACATCGAAGAGGCTCTTGAAGCCAACGCCAGAGACATTCAGAAGAAATCACGGGCCCTTGCAGGATTGCGTGCAGAGCAGCAGCAACATGACAAGGCTCTGGAAGATGCTCGTGCTGATCAAGCCAGAGCTCGCACCGCTGTCGTTAGGGAAGAAAAGAAAGTAAAGAAGGCAGAAAAGGCCGTCGAGTCCAAGGTCGGTGGAACTTCGCTTTCAATTCAAGCTATCTCCGTTTTAACACCTGTGTAGGAGCCTGACCTGGTTGCAACCGACGAGAAGATCAAGCATTCCACCAGAAAGACGCAAAAGGCCCAAGCCACGCATGAACAAGTTGGAAAGGACGAGGAGCGCCAACGAGCTAAGCTGAATGCCCTTCGCCGTGACCTCCAGACTGCACGTAGAGCTGCGGATGAAGCTACAGGTTCGTCATTATATTTCTTGGATACGGGCGAATTCATTCGGGCGTGTCATACTTTCAGAGGCATACCGTCGGGCATCCCAAGATAATACGGCTTTAAGTGAAGAGAGTCTCGCCGAATACCGCGCTCTGTAAGGCCATTCCAACTCTGTGAAAAGAGTACGTTCCTCACCTTCGAATCAATTCAGAAAGGCACAAGCAAGTATATTGGCAGTGGCTGAACGCCAATCACTTGAGACACTCGGAAGAGAAGAAAAGACCGCCTCGCGTACGCAAAGCCAGCTGAAAACACAAATAGAGGAGATGGAAACCAAAAAGAACAAACTAACTGAGGATGCAAATACCCAAGGGGAGAAGAAGATGGAGGTAACGCGGCCACTGCCAATATTAAACTAATTGTCTGACGGGTTTTGTTAGCTTGAGAAAAAGCTGGCAACTTTGCAAGCTGACTTGGCCCGTGTTAAGCAAGAATATGACAATCATCAGAGCGAACGGACCCGCATAACGTATGTTCTGCTTAGCCACTTGTTCACCTTCCCCCAGAGCAGAGACTTACCGGTTCTTCAGCCGCCTCGAAACTGAGGCAAATGAAAAGCTTACTGATGTCTATCAGCGTCTCCTCCAAGCAGGTATTGATAGGACCGAGACGGAAAGGGAAGCGAAGCTCAAGGAGACTCTTGCAAGCCTGCAGCGCGTCTTCCCAGGTACGTTTTTTTACTTACAAGTGCAAATCTTGAAGTCATCCCTACCTTTTTTAAAATTATAAATGTAGGTGTCAGAGGACGAGTGGTCGATCTGTGCAAGCCCACGCAGCGCAAATATGAGAGTGCCGTTTCCGTGATTCTGGGTAGGAACATTGACGCAGTAGTCGTAGACGAGGAGAAAACAGCGATCGAATGCATCGAGGTTGGTTCCACGTACTCATGCATCTCTGTCATAACTTACACTGTTTTCAAGTACTTGCGCACCCAGCGAGCCGGGCAAGCAACTTTTTTGCCCCTCGACACGATCTCTGTAAAGCCTGTTAATGACAAGTTCCGCTCCTTTGCCAAAGGGGCTCGACTGGCCGTTGATGTCATCCAGTACGAACCTGCTGTTGAACGGGCGATGCACCACGTGTGTGGGAATGCTCTGGTATGTGATACAATGGAGGTAGCCAAGTATGTATGTTGGGAGAAGGGTCAAGAGGTTAAAGGTAGGTGGAAGGTGGTCGTGGAGGCGCGAGAATACTCTGGCCTCATGCGCATTCTTCAGCCGTTACGCTCGAAGGGACAGTCATCCATAAAAGTGGGTTGATGACGGGTGGACGAAGTACACATGGGTCTGGAAAGAAGTGGGAGGACAAGGACGTACAAGGTCTGTTCGTGCCTATTCAGTCTAATAGTGCCTCATTCACACTGGATAACTCAGGCCTTGTCCGTCTCCGAGACAACCTCCTGGCACAACTACAGGAACTTAATCGCTCGAAGTCGCGTGGTAATGCAGACGAAAACGTCATTGCTGAGATAACGAGGCTGGAGAGCGCTATCACGGTAACCAAGGATGATTTGGTTCGTATATCTACGTTTTGCATTTTGCCGCCTCTGGATCGATGTCTCACGAGGCCTCAGAGCGCTTTTAAACTTCGCCATAATGGTACAAAAGACGAGCTTAAGCATATCGAGCGTGAGCTTAAGAAGCTTGCACCCGACTTCAAAAAGGTCAGCAAACAACCAAACCTCCTTTTATCTCGATCCCACGACCCTCCTCTATATAGGCTCAAACTGCGCATGCCGCGCTCACTTCGCGCATATCAACGCTCCAGTCAGTTATTGACGAAGCCGAGCATGGCGTCTTTACCTCTTTCTGCACTAAAATCGGCGTCAATCACATCCGGGAGTATGAAGAACGTCAGCTCAGAGTGGCCGAGGAGGAGAGTCAAGCACGAAATCGATTTGATCAGCAGATTGCGCGCTTGACACACCAGTGAGAATTTTACCTCGCAATGACTTGGGCGTCTTGTTAACAGCACTGTTCGCTTACAGAATTCAGTTTGAGGAAGAGCAACTGCAGCTCACTCAGAGCAGACTGGCGACGCTCAAGAAAACCCAAGAAGACGAGGAAATAAAGGTCGTCGAGCTGGAGGAGCAGAAACGTCAAATACAGGCCGAGATTGCGTCTGGTCAAGAAGCGATTGAAAATCTTCGGCAAGAGCTCCAAGCACTCAATGAAGCGCTGGAGGAGAAGAATAAAGTCGTGGAACAGGTGAAGAAAACGCATGCGCGCGCGGCGAAGGTGCTTGATCAAGCGCTCAAGGAGATTGGATCAATGGCTCGTGGTTTTCCATACATACTTTCATCATTGATTAATTTAATTGACCTCAGAACGACGAAATCGAAAAGCTAGCGCTTGAACGGTCTTCGATGTATCGTAAATGTCGACTGGAGGACATCAGATTGCCACTTGTAACAGGTAACTTGAAGAATGTACCTATGGAAGAGGTGAAGCCCAAAATTTTCATTATTGTAGTATTGACCTGCTGAAACCGTTGTAGAACCTACGTGATGAAATGGCGATGGATGTTGATGAGGACGAGGATGGCACTCAACGACCTAGGCAAGTCCAAGACTACGGCATCGAAATTGACTTTGCTGCATTGGACGATGAGGAACGTGATGTAAGTTTATGTTGAGTTTCCCGATTACGGTGTATGCATTCAATATTTGCAGAACAACAATCCGGAAACCCTTGCTGAATTTGACGCATCGATCTCCAAGTTGAACGCGGACATCGAACGTATGGCACCAAACCTGAAAGCAATCGAAAGACTGGATGATGTTGAAGCCCGGCTCGTCGAGACTGAACAAGAGGCGGACAAGGCACGCAAAGATTCCAAGACAGCGAGAGACCAGTTCAACGATATCAAGCGTCAGAGGTGGGTAGTCTTTCTCGATCGCCGGATTTGCAAGCATGTTGATCGTTGGTGGCAGATGCGAACTATTCAATAAGGCCTACAATCATATCTCTGAACGGATTGATGAAGTATACAAGGACCTTACGAAGGGCAAGAGTGCTCCCATGGGAGGTGTTGCATACTTAAGTTTAGAGGACAGTGAGGTAATACTGGAGACTTGGTCATTTGCCCGGGATATTGATCTTTGCTTTCCACAGGAACCTTATAATGCTGGAATCAAGTATCATGCCATGCCGCCGATGAAACGATTCCGAGATATGGAACAATTGTCGGGTGGGGAGAAGACAGTCGCTGCTCTAGCGTTGCTTTTTGCGATTCACAGGTGAGTTTCATTGGTGATACCCCAGCGTATCCTTTTATACATTCCCGTGTCAGCTATCAGCCCGCGCCGTTCTTTGTCCTGGATGAAGTAGATGCAGCCCTAGACAACACAAACGTTGCCAAGATAGCCAATTACATTCGTTCTCAAGCCTCGGACTCTTTCCAGTTCATCGTCATCAGCCTGAAGGGTTCGTTATACGAGCGTGGCCGCTCGTTGGTGGGAATCTACCGAGACCAGGATGTCAACAGTTCAAGAACGCTCACACTAGACGTGAGTCCTGCCAAGCTTCTTTCTTGCTTTATGCGACTGATGGGCTTTAAAGTTGACCCAGTACGATGAATGAAATAGAAAGGACGTCTCTGCGCTGTCGTTATTCTTATTGCATTAAGTTGAACCTGCTTTGTCTATCGTCACCATTGTTTTGCGGTATAATGTAAACTTCTTTTACTTTCGATGTGCTACCTGCAGTGGCATCGGCTATGCGGGGTGCAATCTTCGGCCAGATACTCTCCGACGATGGTTGGCTAGTTGTCATCGGCGATGATCTTTACTTCAGGCTAAACTCTGGAGAGATGAAACGACACGGTGCAATGAGAATCATGACTCCATCCCTTTGACAAGGCATTCATTTGCCGCGCATATTGCAATTCTTTGGTATCTTGCTAGTAAATCATATCTGTGAATTCCACTATTAAATAATGTCTTGGGAAAGATACCGGCTTCCGATGTTGTTTTTAACCTCCGTGTATCCGCCGTCGTAGGCTTAGAATGTATGGGTGCGGACTACTAACGGACCACTTTCTCCCGTTGCTTGCAGGGACTGTCATGCCTTGACTTGACGGCCGTGAGTTGCTCGGCTGTTTCCCAACACTCACTTCTTCTACGTTGAATGCGTATTTGGGCTTTATGGCTGTTTTCATTTGGGCGCGAGCGAAAAACGTTGAAATTGCCGCCACGCTGTGTGCTGTGTTCACCATTAGCCGGTTTGCCAAGATCCGGTGGAGTAGTAGGGTCATCTATATTGATTCGGAGTTGGAGTCGCTTCAACATCCCAGTTCACTTGACACTGCACGGCCTGGTGTAGTGAGAATATACACTCCTTTGTTCTATACCTACACACTGTTTCCAATGGCAAATCTGAAAAATAAAAAGGTTCCCAAGACGAGAAAAAAGGACGAACATGCTGCTGCCACGGTGTAGTAAGAAAGCCCACTGCGAAGAGTAAAAACACAGCCGCATCGACTTCGAGAGCAACAGGAAGTCGCGCAATGCTGGACCGCCAACCGCAGCTACAGTTCTTGCAACAGAGGTGCAAGATGACGATGCCGAGATGACTGCTGCACAAGTCTTGTCAGCATGGCGATCCGCCAGTACACAAGTGTCAAGAACAGTCTGTCGAAGCCAAGATGAAGGACCTACTAGTATTGAAATATCTTCGGATGAGGCAGCCGAGGACGACTACGCGGCGGCCAGTAGCATCTTCTAGCTTATACCGAACTTCGTCAAGGTAGGCACCTGGAGAATGCTTGAAGCAACCTTCAATAAACGGCATTCACAGGTCAATGCTGTGGTGGAACATGAGCAAATACCTGAATGTCTTCGTCTGTTAGCAGTGGCACTTAGCACTTCAGTAGCCCTCATATTCCAAGCTCCCCTACGATGTCTGATTGGACCGCGACGCGTTTATTCGAGCGGGAAATCGAGTCTGAGGTAGGAGGAGGGACGGTTTTCGGTCACAAGATAAGTGCGATAAATCGCGTATTTTTTTGGTACGAGGCCGTGCGTACGGCCTCGCTGGTACCGGAATTAAAGGAATTGAGTCGGTTTCTTGCGTGGTTCTCGAGATATCTCGGTTCTGCGTTCGACACCCAAGATGAAGGAAAGTGAGTGGCAGGATTATCAACGCACGCCTTACGTCGTCGCGTATGTCAGCCACGCAAAACCGTGGCGGGCCAGCCGCAGCTTGCTCCACTGACAGGCTCAATGGGTATGTGTCGTCCTGTTCGATGCGTAGTGAGTTATAGACAGACGAGCTTATTAAATTTGCCGATCACGGAGGGGTTGCTGTGGGATCCCTAGATCTAGGAGAAATGGTGCGATGGAGGTCTGTCAACCACACCTGGTCGTGTATCTGTGGTGTAGTAAACTGTGCGAGAAAAACATGATTCATGAGCTGGACAGAGGCCCGTGTCCAGCTCTTGGAACGTTGTCAGTGTATTGACTTACGTAAACCACGATCCTCGACCTGAACTGCACGGATCGTCGAAGGCGCGTTCATTTGTGATGGGTTATCCTCGCTCAGCCGTCCTCGTCCTCGGCCAGTCCTCCATCTATTCACTTCTCCCCTCAACACTTTTTGCGCAAGTAGAATCATCTCTCCAAAATGGCAAACTGGCAGCAGCGGAAGTGCTGCTAGATCGGGCTGAGGTTGATCTTGCGCAGGGAAGCACGAGTTCGGGTGACCAGGTGGGTGGTGTGCAATACTCGGACTTACGCGCGCTGACGAGAATGCACACGAGGAGACACTACGCTACTTGCACCAATGTCTTGCCTTCGCGTTCATGCGTCAGACCAGATTTCGAGAGGCAACAACCCACTTCGTCAGGGGAGCCATCGATCCTCGTGTCCCTGTCTCTTACTTCGACGAATTACGGCCTGCTTTGTTCAGTGAACCTCCGAGTCACGAGAAAGGTGGTAGCGCAGGTGTCGGGGGGGATTCTGTCGAGGTTGAGGTCTGGGATGGCGTTAGAGAGTACATGCCTGACGAAACCAGTGTCGATGATATCAGTAAGTCGGTTCGCATTGTTCCTTTTCTTCTTCTCCCCCGCCGCCCTACACCCTCGCACCTTGTTCCTCCCTTACCAACTTCCCACCACCAATCGACCTGCCGGCAACTCAACTCACCCTCTCTTCCCATGTCTCTCACAACCCTCGTCCCTGCCCTACCATCCGCAACAAATTAAATTAAATGATGCATGGGCACTGACTTTCAGTCGCCACCAACTTAGTCAGGAATTATTCTCCCTACTTGCGTCCGGGTGCGCTACCAGTTGGGGATGAATCTGCCGACTCAGAGCCATTGGCTTCCGACATCCACACGGAAAGTGGCACGCGTACACATCCAGCAACGATCGCAATGCGTGAAGGGTTGAGAGGAGAAGCCACTGAGATGGTGAAAAGCATTTTGGCTGCTGCGTTGGGGAGCGTTGAAATGTGGTCAAGAGATGTCGTCGAGGTGCGTGTGTTTTCTTGTTTTATACTGCATGTCTATTCGGAGCGAGGGGAATCAGACCCCGTGTGTTTCAAGGTTTTGAATCATACCTTGCGTGCCGCGGTCTTGTATGTCGATCCCATGGCTCATCTGATATTTTGCTTCCCCGCTACGATAACTTGTTCTTGTTTTCCCTGTCATATCTTTGTCGCTAATGTCCGCCGCCTATGCACACTTTGGCAACGATTCTAATGTATCGCTCACCTAGATAACATCAACAGCGCTTGCCTTCCTCTATGCATATGCACAAGATATTCATTCCCTCTTGGCACTGTTCGCTTCCCCTCCCTTCGCTCCATCTAACTCTTCCTCGCGTCCCGTCTCCCGGTCCAGTTCGCGACCACCCTCACGTCCTGGATCAACATCACATGCATATCCCTCGAACGGCCACCTAATATCCATCCCATCATTACCATTACATACACGACACACTTCCCACCCTTCGCAGACTATGTCACCCAATCCTCCGAGACCTGCGCTCCCATTTCTCCCGGAAATTTTGGCACCCGTGCTTTCGCAAATGAATCTCTGGGGTGCTTTGGTGGAGATGTGGAAAGTACATGGGGATGGCGGGAAGGTCGTCGATATTCTAGCTGAGTAAGTGACACCCCATATGATGATTGATTGTTGATCGTCCATCCGTGACCCCGATCGACTTGAAACTTGTTTTTCTCTCCAAAAAATATGAAACAGCCTCACGGAAGGCACTCATGTCGATGCTTTGGTCGTCGATCCACTCGGGCAGATATTCACAATACTTTCTCCCACCCGGCTTGATCCATCCACTTCACAGGCTGGGGTTCGCCTGAATCTAAGTGAACATGAGAGGTCTGGTTTGGTGAAGAAGTGGGCAGCATGGCTTGCTGGGAAAGACGTTGAGAGAGGGTTGAAGGTATACATTTTCCGTTCCTCGCACCCATTACTTAATTTGCTCAAATACGTGTTTTTTATGCTCGCGTTGGGTCATCTTATAATGCAGTTGCTAACATCCTCGCAACCGACGCGGCATCGCCGAGCCACCGGCGCTGCAGGCCGCGGAAGGGACAAAGCGGCAGATCGGGAAAAAGACACCCAAAAAGCCGACGAACTAGCCATTCTTTCCGAGCTCCGAAATACCAACGCACTTGCTGCAAAACGATATCTGGAGTGGTTAGTTGTTGGCAGAGGACTTGGAAGGGGTGGAAGGGAAACAACGGAAGAGGAAGAGTTGTTCGAGGAACTCGTATGGAACTGCGTAGAAGAGGTCTTGGAGTACGTTGGGAACGAGGGTGTTGGGAAACTTTGGAGGGCGAAAGGTTCGTCCACTATATCGATGTGGAGAGCTATGTTGTGACCGCGAGTTGATATACGCTCTGCGTCTTCTACAGCCGCGTCGTATGCCTCTTCCCCAAGCACCTCAGCTACGACGTCTTCGCAGCCTCCACCCATTCACCTATCTTCACAATCACCGCTGCGCTCACCTTTCTTGTCTTATTTCGCCTCGACGACCCCCGACTCCCTATCAAAGCGTGCGCGCATAAAGACACTGTTGCTTCTTCAGTCTCTCAGGGAGGGTAAAAAGCTCGTCAACGATATACAGGACAAGATCACCGATAGGGGGTGGGATAAAATTCTTGGTCTTGAGATGGCCATTTTACATTCGAAGGTATGCCATGTTTTGTCTTTCCTACACTCGTGTTCACAAATACCTGCCCACGTGACGACATCAGATTCCTTCCGCACGGACTACTCTTAAGACTCTGTACGCTCTGCGGGACACAGCAACGGCTGAGTCGTATGCGTCGAGTGGTGGCCTGACGGGGGTGGTTAGTACAAAAATGGGTATAAGTGCTGCGGAAGGGTGTGGGTTACCTGATTGGAGTGGGTGGTTCGCAAGAGGCAGCGGTGTGGCAGGGGTAAAAGGAGAAGAAAAGGGAGTACAGAACGGCGACATGTTGAAAATACTGTTGGAAGTTTACATGGAGGACGGGTGAGTCTCGTTCTCGTGTGCGCAGACATTTAGATTGATAAAATTTTGCACATTTCAGGGACACACAACAGACAGCGCGGTTTTTGAGCTCGCAAGCGAAAAGACTGGATGTCCTCGACGTGAGTGCTTTCTTTCTTCGGAGATTTTTTTTTGTGGGTGACCGAGTTGAGTTTACGCTGTGCTTGAGGCGTCATCGATGACGTTGATCTGCTCTGACTATCTGTCTTCGCATTAATTCTTGAATAGCCTCTCTTTGAATTAGCATAACTGACATATTCACTGATCACGCAGATATTCCCCCTCGTTCCGACCACCTGGCCGCTTCGTGCGCTCTCGACCTACCTCACCCGCTCCCTCCGACGCGCGCAGCACACCACACATGAAGGTCAGATCGTCAAAGCCATCTGTGCAGGACAGAACCTTGCCGTGTTCGAGAATACGTTCGAGGTCCTGCGAGAGGAAGGGGCGATCGTGGAGGAAGCTGTGAGTGACGACGAGGAAGGCAAGCAAGGGGAGGACGTCGGAGGGAGGAGCTTTGATGAAAAGGTCGTGTTACATGGTGGGGCTGAGGGTGGGGATGAGGTGGTGAATGTGCATGTCGGTGGTGAAACGTGATTGACGTATGCTGCTTGAGAGCGCTAAGACGCTGGGATGTCGATCGAATGTGGGGCATCATACTAATCAACTCATACTACGTTTTCCGACTCTTGAAAGTAAGGATCATCAATTTTGGAGATACTCCTCTCAATGGCCAATATGACAATTCAGCCCTGGTTGGTCAGTGATGTGGTCTGCGTATGTCACTAATATGGTAGATGGTCCAGTGGCATCTGGAAATGAGGTTTGAACATCCATCTTATACTATTTGTACTCAAGTTGATCTGAGCCGACGCACACAGGTTCACTTACTTCAACCCAAATTAGGGGCCCCACAGTGTCAGTATGAGGAACAACCCTGGCAACACTTCACCTTGTCAGTAGTGTGCAATTTCAGCGAATCGAGTCAAGTGACGCAGTGCGCGCATGGTATTAGCTAGTTATGACATCGACTATCCAGTCTCGTTCAGGATTCGGTCGTCGACCAGAGGAAGTGAACACCGGGGCCCGGGGTTTGGCCCGCACTGCAAACAGTAGTATTGGGAGATAGAATTTCAAAGGTGAGGGTGGTTTCGTGAGGTACCCCGTGTCCCGAGGTCTGAGTGTCACTCACAGCGAGCGTGTCCGAGAGAATGTGCTCGCCATCGCACGGGTCTCGAGCTATGAGCTCGGGTTGTTCCACACATCGTGATGCGGCCTCGCCCGGCCCGTGAATCCACCTTTTGGTCCGAATCCACGCTGACGTAATGCCATCAGTCCACCCGTTAGGTGAGCTCAATGCAGGAGGCTGCGACAAGACAACCTGGATGCATTGAGCCCTCATGAGCTTGACGAGTGACGACGAGCAAAATTGGACTTTGTTCAGAGAACGAAGTCTCCAACCAGGAGGCTTTGGAGAGGACAGAGCCAGAATATGGTTTGTGCATTGCGTCCAAACGTTTTCACTCCACCCCACGTTGACCGAATGACTTTAGGCCTGCTCTCCTTGGTGCACAACCGCTTTCCGATCCGCCGCCATACTCAGAGGTGGACAGTACGAATGAACGTGGAAATTTGATGGAAGAAGGGATGGATAGGCCAGCGGCAGACGCTCATGCAGACGAACGGCAAATCAAGCTGGACACGGATCGCAGCTTCGTATTATACCCTGGTGGTACGGAATGACGCCGTCGACACCCATACATACACTGAATTACATTTTCGGCATCAGAATCCGGAACTACGCCCGCTCGGGATGCACTTCAAAACGATTTGCATGGACTCCTCGTGTCGTTGTTCCGCAAACGTCGTTCACTTCACTATTTCCAGGGTTTCCACGATATTATGACCGTCATCTTCCTCACTTTGCCGCAGCCTCTTCACCTCGCATGTGCAGAAAAAATGGCACTTCATCGCGTGCGAGATGCAATGGGAGTTGGACTCGAACCAATACTCGGCTTATTGAGGTGAGATCCAAGAAGCGTCGTCTTCAATTCCTCAATATGTAATTTTGCCGTGTCAGGGTACTTAGAAACTTGTTGAGGCTTGCGGATCCTGCATACGCAAAGCTCCTTGAAAGGTACGTACCCTCGATACCCTGCTCCGTTACGTTGATTACAATGTGCAACCCTACGTCCAGCACTTCGCCACTCCCATACCATGCACTCTCTCATCTCCTCACGCTTTTCTCGCACGATGTTCCGACTCTTCCTCTTATCCAACACGTATGGGACTTTCTTTTGTCGCGAGAGCCGGTTGCCGTGGTGTGGCTCGCCGCTGCTGTGAGTATCACCAACTCCAAGTTCCTGGTTAGTCCGCATTCTGGGGAAGTCACTCTGAACCCCGTCCATAGCTCATCCTTCACCGCAAACCTGCTGTCTATTTACTTGCCGAGCAAGACGAAGATGGGATGATCCACTCTTTGTTAGGAGGAATACCAGAGCTGGTTGACGCAGAGCCAGAATTCCAATTCCACGACACTGGCAACAATGAAGGCGCGGTCACCGAAGTGGATTGTGCCGCAGAAGACGAGACGGTCTCCATTGCGAGATCTTGTTCGGACGGTGGAGGAGCAGGTACACACGAACACCCAAGTTTTGGCGCTATTGATGAAACACTCGGGTCTCCGAATGTCGGCGAACAGTCGCATGTGTCCTGTGACACGGGAGATGGTGATGAACTTAATCAAAGCACTGTCCCCTCAGATGTGGTCCAGAGAAGTGGCACACTTCGATCTAACATCTCTAGTCCGAGCACAAAACCCATCCTGCTTCCAGATGCAACAGACCAAAACTGTGCGGTTGATCCACACAGCTCGACTCTGGAATTAGCCGCGTCGATTCCATTGCCTGATTCACATCCAGCTTCGCCTATTCCTACTCCAGAAACTTCTTCCCCCGTGCAGTCGACCATGACATTGCCCCCAAAGGCAAGATTTGTTGATCGTCACAACCCTTCACCCTCGACCTCTGATCATGTACCACGACGTTTGCGTTCATCCTCAGACTCAGTACGACCCTCCTCCCCTATGCAATCCCCTACTGTAGCAAACGGACCCACGTCACACTTTGACGAGTCTGCGCCAAGCAAATCGAGAACCAAACCCGCACCGCTCTCCCTTACTTACCTTCTCCGTCAAGCGGATGACCTCTTAACTGCATGCCCACCATCCCACCCTTCGCTCTGCGTCACCGAGATCCTGGGACCTGATAGTGCGATGCGAACCTGGGGGCCGTTGCCGATTAGCACCAAAGCCCGGGATGCTGTACCCGAAAAACAGCCATACAACTACACCGACGACTACTTGGAAACTCTAGTCAACTCTCCGTACATTGTCATACCCTCGCCGCCTCCCTCACCGCCTCTCGGTCGCCGTCTTCCAGCGAAGAAAATGAAAGCTTCGCCGAGAGCGTTGAGCAAAGCCCTTTTCGACCCACGCAGGATCGGCCTGCGTCTAGGTGCACTCACGCCGGCAGAACGCAGACTGCTGTTCATGGGGGCATTGCTCGTGGTCGGAGCTGCAATGGCGTTAAAATCGGGCAAAGTCCCCTGCGTAGATGGTATCGTTAAGGCAAGTGGGGGTGATGGGGTGAAGCGTCTATGGAATGGCAAGTGGACATTAGTCACATCTGTGGTTGCTGCTTGGGGACGAGGGTTGCCATAATCCATGGGCGTGGTTTGATACTTTATACCGGGTCTAGGTAGATATGTATACAGCCTCGATATGCATTGTTATTACCATCTTTATATGATACTTAAATATATTGAATGGAGTCCCGACGCCGGACGGTTACATGCCGCGTCGGGTATTTTATCGGGACCGTTGTAACTTGTCTACTCGCTACCATACGCTCTCTGTCTATCGACGTTCCAGTTCATCAGCCGCAATCACCACGATCTACAGGTGTACCATGGCGTCTAGAACGTGCGATAAATGAACTCTGGAGGAACAGCCACCGGTGATCAAGTGCATCCGAACGTCTACCACCAGCTGAGCAGGCGTTAGAGATTCTTCGTGTTGGCCGAATCTCACGATTTTCGATTCTGCATACATCGCGACAGCTTATACACCTTTCCAGGAGCACGACAGAGAGATTTGCAAAGTTTCTCGGCCATATCTATGACGACAAACGCGGCCGGGGGCGAGTCACCCGATGGATTGACCGAGAAACTCATGGTAGAGAACGTTTTACCTCGGCAGAACGTGAGACATGTCGGGACTCACGCGCACGTTCCATAGGTCTGGGTCATTTGGCCGGGGGTGTCTTCGTTCCGAGTCATTGCAATCGTACTGATGACACACTTCCGGTGGAATCGATGAATGGGTCAATTAATGGAATTAGGAGACAGTGCGTCTTTCCGCATCCGGTGATTCCCGTCCCTGCAGTGATGATGGTATCACGAATTCGACAAGGGTCGCAATCGAAGCTCGAACACTCTCGGAACGATATTTGTCGAGGTGAGAACACAAACGATTAAGCATGCATGCAGCGCATCTTCTTTTTCGGGTTCTGCAAGTCGGAGATGCGGTCGCACCCCCCCACTGATCGGAACATTACCAAAAAAATCTCAAGTGCGTTAAGACTTAATCAAACCTTGAAGTCTCAGACGTTCCATTTTCGTTGTGCGTGGCCAATCGATGGTATCTAAATTTGTAATCGGTCGTGTTAGGCGCGCGGCAATCTGCTCGTTCGATCCATTATGTATACAGTGAACTCTGTAGTGACCCGTGCCCCTCGGGATAGGCCCAGGGGTATGGCCTATGGGAGAGTGTGGGTTTTGATGGAGACCGGAAGGACTGAAAATGAACTTTGGAACAGGAAAATTGTATGTGTTTTCACAGAGTACTATGGGTTATATGACATACGGGTTATTACAGAGTCGACTGTATATCCGTTATTCGCAGGCGAGGCCGGGGTGCATCATCGATGATCCGTGGCCTGGGCTCGGCCGAAGTATTTTTGGAACAGCTCGCCTCGTTGGTGGAATGCCTCTGGAGATAACGAGCAATGAAAGTACTGCCATGGAGAGTTGCCCTTGGCCCGGGCAATTTTGCGCCGTCGCTGTGGCATCTATCAAGTGTTAGGCAGTGCGGCGTCTTTTTTTTTTCGGACGCCCATTCATGTCAGCTGTATGACTGACGCTTGCCCTACAAATATATTTAAGCACTATGCATTGTCTCGTCGGGCCACGACTCCATTGGACGCGAAGATAGCAGAATGTATCGCGCTGGCCAACCTTTTCCACCCACTGGCAGCCCACCCCCACCCCCGCCTCCGCCTCCGCCTCCGCCTCCGCCCCGCCAAAACAAAGTTATTCTGCAAAGGGGGTATCGTGAAAAGGAGGGGGAGAGTTTCAACACACTCCGGGATGTAATCAGGGACCTTACCGGAGAAGAGCTACGGACACGGCAGGAGATCCTACGGAAAGGTTGTAGTTCACATGCTATTCCAAGGGTGGCCGCTAATATATTTACACGTTCAGCGATTGACCTGCTCTTATATTTTTCCCGGGAGGAGTCTAGGAACCGGTACGAGACCCAGACTAGTAGTGCCTCGACCTCGTATGAAATACCCACTCCAACCGGTCCAGAAGACAGGATAGCTCAATTGGGTAGGTGGATCGAATGTCACTCGATCGAGATGCTCATCGCTTTCTAAAGGCTATCCCGTCCAATCATCATCTCATTGGCCCCAAACTTGGCAGTCAAATGCCGAGTTTGGTGCAGCGACTCCTTACTACGGGGCCCAATTCCATGATCAGCAGTACACCTTTATGTCCCCCATGGACTCTACTTTTAACCAGTCCAGTTATCCGGAATATAGCGAGGAATTCACCCAATTACCTTCAATTTAGAAGGGTATTCTAATGGACCGATGTAGTTTTCCATGCTCTTTCGTTCCTCTTCAAATAGTGTAGCCCTTATTTACTGTCCCTCATAGAAAAGCCGCGGGAACACCTCGTACGGATATAACAAATAAAATAATCAGCCTGCTGGACTTGCGGTTTTGACATCGACTGACATCGGAACCACATATATTTTAGCCCCAAAAGGAAATTGATCATTCACATTTGTTCTAAAAAACCACTCATTCTTCTCATACTCCGTCAACATATTTCTTAATGGCTGCGTCCACTAATCCCACCATACCGATCACCGCTTCCTCTTCTAGCGTGCGACCAAGGAGCTGAAGTCCAATGGGTACACCAGGGAACACGTCCGGATGGTCTGTTAAATGTCAGGTTCAAGTTAACGTGTACGTGGCAGTAACATACAGAGTTTGTAAAATGCCTCATCTTCGTGGTTGTGGAAGTCGTGAGGAGCGACTGGTAGATCAACCTTGGGGTCGACAAATGTTACAGGAAAGACAGCGCACACATAGTCCATCGCATTTCCAAGGGTCGTATAGAACGAATCACTGGACGGGGTGAATCGGGTGGGACTTGGTGTATGCAACTCGAAACGCGACTCACTAATTTAACCCGTGTGGGCAGGCAGTATAAGCTACAGCGGGCGAAATGATAGCATCGACCGGTCTGCTAGTATTTGTCCTGTTCCTCGTTGCATTCCAGTGGTCTAGATAAGCCTTACGCAGTGCGCGTTTTTCCGTATGCAGTTGCCAGAGCTAAAATTAAGAGGAATTAAGGCAGTGCTATTTACAAATATCACGAGCATACCTCCCAGGCGGTTCTATTCCTCGGGAGTCCAACTAGACTCTTCACAAGTGAAACCTCCAAGTCGAAGGGATGCGGATCCGCCTCGGGGCTCATTGAAGTGATCAGAGGTTCGCCAGACGCCTCGCAACTCCTGTGATAGTCCTGCCCTCCATCAGCAACCAAAATAGTTTGCTGTATTTTGGGGGTCAGATAACATTCCGAGTACATGTCATGAGCTTACAGCATTCTTGTAGATGTCGATATGGTTGAGAGGTTCCCAATCAATAACTAGGACAATGTTCTAAAATTTCAAATGAAGATCAGCAGTGGGATCAACCTACCCTGGTGCCCTTCCTTCTCCAGCGCTTCTTTGACTATATTCATGGCTCGGATGAGAGGAGGATGTGGCTTAACCACTTTATTATCCCACAATATCGCAAAGCACATTCCTTTTCCACCGCCGTGCTCTAGCAGTCGATATTCTTCCTCGCTCCACACTTTTCGGATTGCGAGTGGGTCGCGATCCCAGGGACGGGCATCTATAATTGCTTTTGTGAATAGCTTCAATGCCGAGATAGAGGTGGCCATTGGCCCAAGCACGGAAGAAATAGACTCCTGACCAAGCAGGGTGTTCGCAGCGCCATGATAGGGAAGGCGTTCATACGATGGCCGAAGTGTGTACAGTCCGCAAAAGGCACTTGGGATGCGGAGCGACCTACAGTTGTTTGATATTAAATCTCATGCCCGATCATGAACAGAAACATTACCCGTCTATATCAGTGCCCACTCCCAGGGGGCTACCTCGCATAGCAAGGAGCGCACCTTCTCCGCCGGAGGAGCCACCAGGCGTAAGCTTTCTGTTGTAGGGGTTCGTCGTGCGGCCGAATACATTGTTATGTGTTTCGCCCCACTGCACGGTTGAGCAATGTCAGATCAGGTGCAGTTTCATTTCCCCCACGATTTCATTCAGGGTAGACGACAGAAGCGAGGGAACTTACCATGAGTGTTTGTGGCACATTAGTACGAACAAACGGCACCGCTCCGAGTTCGTACAATATTTCCACAAGGACACAGTCATCCCCTGCAAACTTCCCAATGTTACAAGCGTATCCTAACGGGTGGGGTGTCAATAGTCGGCGCAATACTTTGTAGGTCTGTCAGTACCCATGATTGTCTCCAAGCCTTTCATAGTAAACTGGTCTTTCAGTGAGATCGGTAAGCCGTGTAAAGGGCCTATAGGCTCCCCGCGTTCCACTAGATACCGGTCAACTTCTTTTGCCCGATCGAGAGCACGCTCAACGAAGATTTCCGTGAGACAGTTCGTCTGAGTCAATGGTTCGATATGCCTGAGAGACAAGATCCACGGATCGAAGACTCACAACTTGATGCGCGATGATAGCGCTCTTGAGATACGCAGTGGTGACCTCTAAACTCGTGTACTCCGGGTTCTTGTCGGCAAGCAAACGGACCAAAGTAGAGACATCTTTCGTGCCGAGATCGATAATGGCAAGTTCTCGTGATGACAGAAGTCCACAGTCCTTTGTGACGGAGCGAACGTCCAAGGATGTATCCGGCGGTACTTTGATCTTCCACTCTTCTGGGATGGATGCATCCTGAGCAGCTTTACGAACCTTGCACAAAGAACGCCAATCCGAGGCTCCAGGTATAGTTCCGGCATCCGAGTCCGACATTGCGAGCTTGTTCTGTAGTCAGTGCCGATGGAAGGATGTGTGACGAAATAGAAGTGGAAAGGTACACCGCGTTGACTCCGAATGGGTGCGATGATGTCATTGATCCAACTCCCAGAGTGGGATGAACTAACGACTTATCCTTAAGACAACAATATGTAGTAGGAGGGAGATCATCAACTACGCTCCAGCGTAGCAATTACCTTGCTTGACAAGGTTTCTGTGGCACTGAATTACCGTGAGAATTCATACCTTATGTAGCAAGGTTACGAGTACAACCGCGACTTGGCTACAATTTGACTCACATGCACACCTTCTAATCTCACACTACCAATCTATTTTATTCGCAGCTCCACCACGACCCACAAAGCCCCATTCTATCTGGTTCGCAACCTTTATCACCACTCCCAAGTCAGAGGCAAACCTAGGGCAACGTGTCCGTTGTCAAGGGAAACAAACCAGGAAGCCCAGAGTGACTTACGACCATACTGCCGCCGGATTCTTCTGGAAGGAGCGACCCACGAGAACGACATCGGCTTGCCCCTTGTCCAATACTTCCTGGCCGACCACACCATTTGTAATCGACCCAACGGATCCCACTACAAGCTTATCGCCGACAGCTCGCTTCACAGCATGTGCGAACGGCGCTTGATAAGCTGTACCGCTTTTGATAATGGCTTTAGGGTGGTTCCCGCCACTGGAGACATCCAGGAAATCCACGCCATACTCCGCGAGGATACTCGCAAGCCTGGCAGTGTCTTCAACTCGCCAAGAAGGCTCATCTGGTAGAGCCTCTTCCAACCACTCAGTTGCAGAGACTCTGATACCGTGAGTCCAATGATCAGCGTACTGACAATACATCGCGTACCTCGGGAACAAAGGCATGTCACTGGGGATGATGTCACGAATGGTCTCGACCACTTCCAGAGTTAAGCGAATGCGATTTTCGAAGCTACCACCATACTCATCCGTACGCTTGTTAGATTGAGGACTCAAGAAAGAGAACAACAAGTATCCATGGGCATTGTGAACCTCGATGACGTCGACGCCAGCCTTCAGCGCGCGTTTCGCAGCGTCAGCGAATGCAGCCACGACCTCTTTGATCTGGGCTTTGGAAAGTTCCTTTGGTACTGCGAAGTTCTCATTGAACGGTACATTGGAAGGTCCCAACACATTATCAGGCCATCCCCCGATCTTTTCGGTGGCCATCAATCCATAGTGCAGCCACGGAACGACTGTGGACGCCTTGCGACCTGCATGCGCAAGTTGAATACCAATTTTCTGGTTTTGGGAATGGGCGAACTCGACAATCTTGCGAAGCGACTCGGTTTGGCTATCTTTCCACAAACCGGTGTCCTCTGGTGTGATCCGTCCTTCGGGTACAATGGCCGTCGCCTCGATCATGGATAACCCGGGCCCCCGAGTCAAGATACCACCAACTAGGGACTTGTCAAGACCCCCGGCATTTTAACAAGAGGGCGTACTAACGGTGAGCTAGATGCCAAGGGGTGAAGTGACCATCTTCGGCGGAATATTGACACATTGGAGAGAGCTATAATGGGTTGCGATTTGTTGCTGGGCGCAAGACTGGACGACAGCACCCACGAAAATACGGTTATGAAACGTGGTCCCCCTTATCTTGATGGGCTGGAATAACTTTGGGACTTGTCTGCCATCTGGTTGTGGATCATATGCAGTGCCAGCTGCGGGCACTTGCGCGGGCGTAAAGTAAGAGATACCAGGGGCAGGCCTGTTCGTTATTGAGGACATGCCGAGGGAGGAAGGTAAGGGATTCCTTAGAGTAGTAGTTCCGTCGTATATAATATTTTATCCTGTAAAACTCATTAACCGCATGAGCCCATGTTCTATCAAAGAGAGGAGAGGAGAGTAGATATCCAATCAGTAAAAAGACAGAGTCACTGTAACACTAACGCGCCGCGCGTGAGAGGACGGATGCCATATGGCGAAACCGGACTCGAGTAGGTTGCTGTCGCCGAGAACTAAAACGAAGACTGCACGAGGTTGACTTTCCCGAGCATTGTCAAGGGTTCATTTGCATCCCTCAGTGATTTGCCGGTCATGGCCGGCTGTGGTCTCGCCTCCGGAAACCAAGTTTGTTACTTTCTGTTGTGCATGAAATAGGTTCGTGATTCATTTCGTGTCGGAATGGGGACCCTCGATAGCCCTCCTCGCCTCCGTGGACTCCCGTTGGCGGGATGATGTAACTTCGCCCCCGTGGACATCCTGTGCTGTAGTTATGCTTATCTGAATGAGGCAGTTCAGCGCGTCCGTTGAGGTGACAGTTGATGTAGATGAGTCAAGCAATAATTATCAAGCCGTGGCATGCTTATCTGAATGAGGCAGTTCAGCGCGTCCGTTGAGGTGACAGTTGATGTAGATGAGTCAAGCAATAATTATCAAGCCGTGGCATGCTTAGATGTATCTCAAAAATCACTGTGGACCAGCATTAAATTCAAGGTGAAATGGAAGTGGAGGCTGGCCCATTCGGACCCCGTGATACAGTTTGCGAACGTGCAGCGAGAATGTCCTTGAAACCCTTCGGGCTCCTGACAGTCGCTAATCTTGGTATGTGAATTCGTTTCGTCAAAGGCGGGTAAGTAGCTGGCACGGGCGTCAAGGGCGAGAGGTGCACGGATTGGCATTTCGTGTAATTGACTGTGCAGCGGAACGCCTGCGGGATGCGTGGCACTGTAACCTCGGTATGTATTTACTCGAAAAGTCAACATTCGTCTCGCCTACAAAAAATCGCCGAGATCTGATGTACATGAACCCCTGACACTCACCTTTTCAACTAGTCAGGCACCAGACCAACCACCAAATCGGCTTGCCCGATCATCGTTGTGCCTGTGTCGGAAATCTATTCAGCATCATGCAAATACATACCACACGTGCGCCACGTTGGCCCTACAAACCAGAAAACACACTTTGACACGTGGACCACTGCACTATCGATACCGACACATCCTCCGCCAAACGTCGCGCATTTCCTCGTTGTTCTCCGGGCTCCAGCGGACCATAGTGTAAGGCCAAGCCTTTGATGAAAAAGTCCAAGTCTGGTTTCAAGGAGCCGATTTGATCCTAACCCAACCATGCTGACCAGCGAATCCACGATCATCGGATGGATGTTACACAGGACTCCAATCACAAATCCCAGCTGACAACGTGGCCGGCTGTTGTCGGAGACAGGAGCGGCCATTTCGCTGAGTAACCGCAGACGCAAGAACAAACTCGGGTGCCTCAATATGGCGGTTAGGCCATGAACAGAATCCGGTTACTGTTTCCGGTTACCCCCCTGAGAGCATCAAGTCACATTATATGCCCCATGCTGGCGGGGGATTTGAAGCCGCCGAGTACGTTCGTAAATTGTGTCGAACGCAAGGAGAGTTGAGATTTGGCTTTTGGGACCCAGAACGTGATGGATGAATACAGACGATATCCTCGACTAACCAATTTCCTCGATCGCACCTTTACGAGCGAATCGCAGCTTTCGTTTCTGTACGAGCTGGGTGAGTGACGACTGAATTGCACCAGAACTGCGAGGTACTGTTTATTCGTCTAGCATCAGCTCCATGACTCGATTGTCGTATGCATGCATTATTTCAATACCAATACCCCGTTAAATTATGTGGTGATTTCGGAGCGCCGATGGAATTACATAGAAATCTGACTCAAAGAAGATGACGGTGAACATGAAGATGGCGGTGAACATGAAGACACTTACCTTGGTTATGCCACAAGCGCCCAAGATCAGCGCATCCTTACATTACGAGGACAGCTTTTTGATCTCACTATCGGCGACGAAGCTGGAGGTGGGAGGGCAAGGGAGTGCACGCATTTGAATGGCGCCTTTGGGACGGCAATCTATCAGTATATTATCTTCTTGGGGATGATCCTACGTGGAGAAACCCTGTGTAGTGATCGAGTACCGGCGCTCCTTCGGAATTCCAAGAGAAAAGTGGCAACGGATCAACCCTGGAATCAGAGACATCAAGGCGACCGTGTGAGGAAAATCCAGCAGTAGGACTGGTTCTCAAAAACAACGTACAGTTCAACGACACCTGATGGGTATTATTTGATTCGGAACAATTGGCTGTGCAAATGTGCCATCCCTGGGTGAGAACAGCCGTGGCCACCTAGACAGCGAATTAACAGTACAAGCCTGGGATCGGTAGGTCGCTTTGAGGGTGAACTGGAGTGTTTCATGGGGACCCGCGTTCGAGCGGAGCTGGTTGTGGTTGGGGCGGAGAAAGGGAAATCATGTGGCAGAGCAAAGAAGCGGACGTCAGAGACGATAATTATGGCACATATTTCGACGCGCCTGAATGGTGTCGTCGTCGCCGTCCGCGACGACCAGATGGGCGGATAGGTGCGCACGGTCCAGGCGCGGCTTAAGGTTTGGTTCGCACGTGCAGCCTGCCTCACTTGCACAGTTACCACTGCAGCCTGTCTTCCGCGCGGACTAACCTTTATTACCACTGAATTTCAGAGAAATACAGTTGTATTCCAGACTGCCGAATACAGGAGACCACTCAAACAGGCCGGTGGGCGGAAACCAGGAAGTTCTGAGCGGCGACGGATCGGAAAACAAGCAATTTCGAGCGGAGTGAGTCACCCCTCTACCACAACTACACTCGCCTGACCGTGCGGTCGTGATGTTCTTCTTCCACCGCGCTGACCTTCTCGCCGACATGTTTTTCGACCTGCAGTCCCGCGCCTATCTGCTTACCCAAATACAAGATAATTTGTGCATCCCCGGTCACCTTTCTTGTTCCCAACCACAATGGCCAACGATCACGCAAAGAATCCTGGTCCAGTCACTCAAGAACACCCCTATCCGCCCGCCATGCCCCCGTATGCCCAACCGCTCGGCGCCGCCTATCCCCCCGGGTACCCGATCTATTACGCTCAACCTCCCGACGCAAGTCACGGCGAGAACGCCAGCGGTGGGCCTCCAGGACCGCAATACATGATTCCTTTCACAGCGGCGCCTGGGATGATGTACCCTTATGCACCCCCTCCTCCTGGTCAAGGTGTGCAATATTTTTTCCAGCCATGAGCACTTCTTACGTCAGAAAATAGGCTTTCCGCAGTATCAACAATCCGCGCCTTCTGCTGCCAATGGACAACGTGCTAAGCGTAAGCAGGTCAAGATGGCGGTCAGTCGCCAACCTTGATCATGTATTTCGTGTTTTTGATGATTTTTAACTGGCGAGTAGTGTACCAATTGCGCTAACGCATGTAAGCGCTGCGACGAAGCCCGTCCGTGTGAGCGCTGCATCAAGTATGGCATTCAAGACGGCTGTGTGGATGGCGTTCGCAAAGAGCGCCAAAAAGGCATCAAGCGTGGCCCTTACAAGCGCAAGAGCAAGACTGCCGACTCCAACACAGAGGCGTCTTTTGTCGGTACGTACACGTGATCTTGTCAGCAACGCACGCTTATCTGGGCATGTGTCGCCAGACGCGAATGGCGAGTCTGAGTGGCAAGCTACAAACGAAACTCCGCAGAACCCCGGTGGTGGCCAGCCACCCCCGCCAATTCAGGCAATGCCTCACTACCCTCCGCCCCCGGAAGGGTTTTATCCCTATTTTTATCCTCCTCCACCGGGTTTCATACCGCCTGGACACGAGGGTCAGTCTCCTCCAGAAGGCGCAACCAACAGCACGAACCACCCTCCCTTGGTGCCATACTATCCGTTAGCGCCGCCGGGCTTCTTCCCCCACTACGCTGCGGTGACTCCAGGCGTATTTCCTCCGCCTCCCAACGGGACCCCGGTAACCACTATCGACCCCGCGGAGGCATCGAGGAATGCAGGAACTGCAGGACAGACTAATGGCACGGCTACATCTGGCAAGAAACGATCTCGGGCAGGCAAGGGCGGTGAAAGAAAGTCCAAGAAACAACAAAAGGCTTCCGTGACTGTGCAAGAGAGCCCGACCTCTGGCGGAACGGCCGGAGGGAGTGAACACGCCTCCGACCCTGGAGCGAACAGCCCTCCCGAGCGTGATGACTGATGGTTTGTTGTGTATACCACCAAACGCGTCCTCCACGTTACCTCGTCAGTCTGGTCTATTTCATGTTTCGATGTTCTTGTTTGTGTCACCCACGTTTCCTTGATATTGTTTTACTGCTGCTTTTTTTTCTTGCTCGGTTTGAATTGATTTTATTCTGCCTCCTCTACGAGATTCTAAAATCTCAGACTCATGATTTTTCTTTGACCTTTAATCTGGTCTCGGCGAAGATGGAAAGTGTGATGGAATGCTTTGGGATCGTCTTATTGGTCAAACAACTGCGCGGGCCGGGGACGCAGACTACCTTTCAATTGCAAATGGAGCTGTCGTTTGAACTTGTTTTCGCTTGTACTTGTTTAGACTTTTCATCTTCTTTCAATGCTATCCCCACGTGGCTTTATTCGTGGGTTGTCGATTTTCTAACACCATGCTTTTCGTTCTCTCTATGCTATCCTGTGTTGTGTTGTCGATGTTGAATAGGTGTCGTTTATCTGTAGTATACGGTTGTGATGTTGCGGAATTTAAAGCAATCTGATGTATCGGCGTTTTCTTGGTGTCTGATTCAGAGGTATCCCGGTTGGGGGCTAAAGGATTCCAGCTTCCTGGACTCGTCCAGGGGGGTGGAATCAAAATATTAATGATGCCAGCCTTCGCGCAACTGCTAACTTTGTGTTCCTGTACGACTTTTTATACCCCACCCCCCTTCGTTACTTTGTTGGTTTCTCACAGGTCTCGATAAAGACTCGCCTGAAATCTCTCCAGGAGTGAATACCTTCCGAATGGAGCGACGGTTGTTTGTTCCACAAGCTCTTGCCAAACACCTCGCTTACGAAATTTTGGCTAAAGCCTATCCTCCGTCTTTTAGGGAACGCACTCCACCTTGTTCTTTCACTTCCCTCTCCCCAAAAACACAGTACACGATGTCGGCCTCCCGTGCTCTTCGCCAGCTTACTTCCGTGTCTTCTCGGGCCTTCGCGCGTCTGGCACTGCGTAGCGGACGTACGCTGATCTCTGCTCACGCCGCTCCCCGTCTGGCGTTGTCAGCGACACGCGCGTTTTCGATGACCCCCAGTCGTTTCTCAGCGGGTGCTTGTACGTCGTCGTGGATACCCTGAGCTACCACACTCACTCGCTCACTCCCGACAGCGGACGTTGTCTTTTCACAAAAGTTGGCCGAGGAGCTCAAGTATGAGAAGGAGGGTGGCGCGACGGAGGAACCCGAGTTTTTGAAGGCGTTCAAGGCGCAGGGCGTGTGGGCGGTCAGTTTTTTCGGTTTTTTTTAAATCTCTTGGTCGATTTTTATGGGGCGTTTGTCGTGTTGCAGGTCGAGGACGTCGAGGGCAACGACGAGGTCACGCTCACGCGCAAGTTTGGCAACGAAAGGTGGGTATACCGCACGGGCTCTCCTTGGTGGTGCGCACGCTGACGTCGAACGCCAGCATCCGTGTCATGTTCTCGATCGCCGACATTCAAAATATGGAAGAGGAGTCCGAGTTTGAGCAAGAGAGCGAGGAGGGTGGGGAAGACGATCACGCTCAAACGTATCCCACTCGCGTGTCGTTTTCGGTCACCAAGGCGAGTTGTTTGGTCGTCGTTCCGGATGTCCTTGTAGGCTAACGAGGTGGTTCGGGACAGGACGGCTCCAAGGGTTCGCTCAACATTGATACGATGTGTCAAGAGGGCGCCTTCCTTGTGGACAATATCTCGTTCTACGCTGATGCCAAGCTCGGTACGGATCTGACTGCAGAGGCAGACTGGAAACGCCGTGGACTGTACATTGGCCCTCAGTTTGACACGTTGGATGTGGCTGTTCAAGAAGAGTTTGAAAAGTGGTTGAACGAGCGGGGTGTGAACGAGGGCCTTGCCACCTTCATTCCGGAATACTCTGAACACAAGGAGCAAAAGGTGCGTATGGCGTGCTCTGGTGGAGCGGTGGCTGATTGCTGTTTAGGAGTACGTACGGTGGTTGGACAACGTCAAGAACTTTATTGACGCTTGAACTGGGGACTCGTCATGACCATCTTATATTAGCTCGCATCCTATGTATCCACTAATTTGCACGTACGCAATGACACGAATTGCATCACCGCTCACATCAGCATGATTCAGCTGATCAATCGGGAAGGACGGAATAGCAAAGAACCTTCTCGGCCTTACCTGAAACGGCTCCGATGGGTCGGCCACCTTCCTGTCTTCCTGTGCACTGTTGGCCACGTCGAGCCACGTCCGTAGTACATATAAATCCCCCACTAATCCGAGCATGACCCACAGCCAGCGAATCCAGCACAATCATGTCCTCTGCAATCGCGATCCCTTCCTCAGCGGCGCTCTACGTCCCCGTCCATAGACGCTCGCCCGGCTCCAGCGAATCCAGCTCGCCCTCATCCTCACCCTCTTCGAGCTCACGCGCTCTCTCCCCCTCTCCCGCGCCCTCACGTACGTACCTCCCTCACAGACAAGCCGAGTCGTCAACGCTGACGTCACGCACAGACTCAGTACCAGGCGTGTACACCCCGGCAGAGCTCCTCTCGCTCTCGCATTCCCCGCTCGTCGCCCAGCTGTCTGCGACACGAGAGGTCCGGGACGCGCTGCGTGCGGTCGCACCCGAGGTCGTGCAGAGCCGGAAACAGCGCAAGGCGTCGGCGTGGTACGCGCGTCGTCCGAGTTCGATTCAGACGTCGCCGACGCATGGGAGGACGTCCTCGCGCGGGTCACATTCACAATCGTCGGAAGGGGAAGAGGACAGGTCGATCTCTTGGAGGAGAATGTAATTTATATCTTGACGCCGGACATACCACGAGGGGGGAAGCTTGTAGAGGACGCATAATCGCATTGTAACTGACAACGTTAATTCACATCTCATCGATCTTTCTGCAACGTCAGGTGCAGATATCCAAGACACATGAAAGCGCTATAGAAATCGCTCAATCTAGGCCCCCACAAACCTTCTCAACCAACTGAAGAGTGCTTGGACGTCTCCCAGTCTCCACGCAGCGACGATCGCCAGCACACCCATCAGGGCCACCCACGTTTTCCCTCCGCCACTGTTCACTGTGATGGCCTACTTGCAGACTTTAATCAATAAGCTCCCATCCAGGCCGCATGCAATCGAAATCTACCTTGCTTTCACCCTCGGAACCAGGCGCAGGCAGAGGACGCGGTGGGAGCCGCACGCCGAGCACATTCCTGAGCCAGGATTCCTTCTTCACCTGATCAGGGAAAAAATCGTTTGGCACAACGCATGTCTCCCGATCGGAGCAACAGGCTTACGTTGTAAGGGGGAAACCTGCTCCCCAGGATCGTGTCAATCCTGTATTTCCAAACGCGTGAGTCTAGCGAACACTATATGCGGTCACGCGTACCAGGAAGGAGAGTCGATCGACGATCGCAGGTGAGTGAACAGATCAAAGGCAAACTTGCGAGTCTGATAGCCACCTAGAGTTTAAAACCCCGCTCGAGTCGCGTCAAGAGGTGGTCAAAGGAGCTACTTACTTCCACTCAGTCCGATACCACCAAATGGCAGACCGTCAGCTATGAAAGCCGTTCAGTCATATCAAACGCGGTCATCAAGCAAATCACTACGCACCCGCACATTGGACCAGTGTATCATTGGCGATAGCCGAGCCACTCCGTGTGTTGTCGAAAACTAGAGTATCCACAGTCAAACGTACAACACGCCAGACCGATCGGGCCACTCGCCTTTGTTCTTGAAGCTCGAGTCTTGCGAGAAGACGTAGAGCGTGAGCGGGTGGTCTCTGCACGAATTATTATGACGTTGATATGCAATAAACAAAACAAACCTGTCATTGATGAATTCGATGGCTTCCTCGAGGTTCTTGACGGGTACTACAGGGAGGATGGGACCAAACAACTCTCTAGACCATGGATCAGTTCCTTGATCTCTCTCTGGAAGGCATCAACCTACTCGCTCATCAACGAGTCGTCGCCGTTCACCCCTTTGACAACCGTAGGTGCAATAAATAACTTGGACTCGTCGGTTTGACCGCCAAACGCGATCGTTCCAGACGTCTTCTCCAGCAGACCCTTGATGCGGTTGAAGTGCATCGTGTTGACAATATGGCTGAGGTCAGGTGACCCAACGGCACCATTCGGATAAAACTCGTCGTGCCTATAGAGAACATCAGCGGTGGGAAGCTGCGAAAAAGACCGCTCAAGGACGAACGCCTCTTTCAATGCTTGGATGACCGTGTCCTGAGCATCTTCCTGGACGAGAATGTAGTCCGGCGCAACACAAGTCTGTCCTGCGTTCACGCACTTGCCCCACATGATCCGCTTCGCCGCCGTTTTGAGGTCACATTTGGGGTCGATGACAACGGGCGACTTGCCGCCGAGCTGAAAGATGGTCACGAGTCATTCGGGGACGCGCATATATCCCGACCCTACCTCGAGGCTCACGGGTGACAACGTCTTGGCAGCCGCAGCACACACGACCTTTGCAATCCGCTGACTTCCAGTGTACAAAACTATCACATGTCAGTTTCCCAGACCGAGACACGTCACAAATACGCACTGTGGTCCCAAGGAAATTCTAAAAGCTAAATCGCCGGGTCAGCCAATCACGTGTGTGGCGTTCGGGGTTGTATTACCTTGGTCGTCTCAGGGGCAGCGCCCAAAACGACGCGTACGACGTCCGAATCCATATACTTGGGAATGAGTTCGGCAATGAGACCGCTGGTCGCAGGCGACAGCTCGGACGGCTTGAGTACGAAACAGTTGCCCGCTGCGATGGCGCCAATCTAGGTACGACGTGAATGCCCGCGAGGCAAAGATACAGAAAAGAATGGTGGCGTACCATGGGACCGAGTGCCAACCAGACTGGATAGTTGAACGGGCTGATGGAGAGCACGACGCCCTTGGCTTCTTTTCGGACGACGGGGCCAAAGGCTACCCAGTTGACGTTGAAAGGCGCCTTTTCTGTGCGCGCCCACTTGGCGACGCGGTCATAGGCGATTCTGCAGTCGCTGATGGTCGAGTCGAGTTCAAGACTGCCATAGGGACCGTCAGTGAGGCGCCCATCGAGGCAGAGGGAAAGAAGAACGCACAAGGCCGTCTCGAGAGTTGGACGACCGAGGTCTTGTGCAAACGTCTTTTTGAAACGGTCATAGTTGTCCTTGAGGAGATAGGCGAGTTGGAGGATTTGGGTCTTGCGGGCCTCGATGGACTTGAGCTTCCCGGTTCTAAAACTCTTGCGCAGGTCGGCGTGAATCTGGGAGTGAGATGGCTGCGTTTGGGTACGGTTCTGGGTGTCAGAGGAGATGACGCACTTGGGGTAGCTCGTCGAGAGGGGTGTACACGAGTTCTGTAGACATGTCGAGGAATAAGTTACAAAACAAGAATCTTGAGACGATTATAAGTGCCAAATGAGCGACCGGTAGGTGTCTCGGCTCTGGTCAAGTCTTATGACACTGGGAAAATGAACCTAGCGGCGCGGCGCCGGTCCCTGACTCCCAGACTTTTTCGACTCCTCATTACTCATAACACAATACAGATGAACGATGCACGAGTTTATCGTTTATCAGGTGTACCGGGTACGGCGAACAGTCATGTTCCCTAAGATCCGGGGAAGTTGAAACCCGGCGGATACGACACCCGCTCCGTGCTCAAATGGCGCCAGCGCACGACGTCGAACTCCGAAGCTGGTCATTTGTCGCCCCGTTTCTCCGCGTTCCATACGCACGTGACAGGCAGAGTCCAAGAATCAGCCGACCGCTGATCGCTTCCGTCGCCGCAGGTAATCTGGCCCTGGTCACACCTCCGTCCATCGATCCTCGGTACGAGACACACGGCCAAACTTGCCCATCGCTTGAGGAAAAAGGAGGGGGGGTTCAGTGACGAACGGGTTAGGACGTTTTGCCATCTACCGTGGTAGTCGGAACCTTTTTGAACAAACTATGATCGAGGCTCACGCGTGCTCCCCTCTCGCAATGCAAGTCTGCAAAGTGGCGGATCCTGACACGTCAAGTTCGTCGAGATCCAGGTGAGGTTAGAAATCCGCAGCCCAGGCTGCACACAAGCCGTGTATAGGCAGCATTCAGGCCGTCAACTGCGATCAAGCCATCGTCGAGCTAGGTGACTATTCTCCAACGTCTCCGTTGATCGTGCCTGGTGGCAGTCAAGTAGTCTATTCACCGCCATCGCTAAGGCTGTTCGTTCCCCAGACAGCCCCTATGAGAACGCACGGCGCCTAATGCAAGGGATATAAGTACACCCTGCATATCAGCCCGCCCAAGCACTCGTCGTCTTCTCCAAGCCATCCGAGAACGGCTACATGCAGCCACGAGGTACCTCACCCCGCTCACAAAAAGATGAAAGATGCCATCCAGCCCCCGATCTCACGCCGCCATCAGTTTACCAAGACCTCCTCTTCCAACGCTTACGAACGCTTCACGGAGATCACCTCGACGACAGGACAAACTGGGTGACGACAGCCTCTGGTCCCCTCCAACGTCCCACCTACGCCTCCCTCTTTTACCGTAAGTCGTCGGTGTCTCCGTCCCTGCGCTTCCAGTTGTTGACGTGATGCTAATTTTGAAACAAGTGGATGGCTCCGAGATGGGGAGAGGGTCTGGCCCGACGCGGGGCTCTGCACGGGAGTCTGCTGCCGCGAGAGCGCTTGCGAGACTACCTCGCCCTCCCGATAACGAATCGCGAATGAAACACCTAGCAGTTTTGAATGCCCCCCAGAATACTCCCCAGAGCGGTGCCTCACGCACTGAAAGGCGCGAAGGAGGCGACCAGCCCGGCTCTTCGTCGACGTCACATTTGCCACAGATGCAGGAGGGCCCGTCGGCGGGCGTCAGATCAGGTTGGAGAACACGGATGGCAAGGCAACCGCGGGTAGGAGGTGAAAATGAAGAAGGCGGACACTTGGGGTTACATCAAGTGCAACCAGGGTCTCGAGAAACAATTACAGCCATAGTGCGCAGAAACATTGCTGCGTTACAATTAATCCCTCACCCACTTGAAAGGCGCGTCACTTGCTAACGGCTCGCACTGCATACATTCGTTCCCGTACACACTGACGAGTCATTGCAACTGCAGCTGAGGAGTGTGTATCTGAGTGTTATCATTCGTTTCTTTTGCCATTGAGCATTTCTCCACCCCGTATGTGTCAAACAGTTCCGAGAATTCATTCAGACGGGTGATCGGAACTTACGAGCCTGGACGCAAGGCCGAGCTTTCCCAAAGCGCCCGCATGGTATCCATCCTCACCATGTAGCCTCATCTCCAAAATGTATCATTCATATCTTTAGTGTAATACGACAAGTAGTTGATTATTGTAACGCTCGAATATTTTGTTTCATGTGCAATGCTCAACTTTTTCCGTTACGAGTGCAGGATTCTGGAAGGTCGCTGGAATAACTTGCCTTGAATCACGCAACGAGTGGTCAGCTTCTCCACCCCGCCCACCCATCGATCAACGAGGCGATATTCCCCCAAGTCCCTATGTCTGCTCCATCTCATCATGAGACCCCTCCCCAAGAGGTCATCAAATACGCACCTCCACCATCGACTCCAAACTCTGAGTGATGCATCACGCAGGCGCGCCATTCCCCTCGTTTGCCCTCTTTTCAGCCCACTCCATACATTGCCTCCTCACCGCAGAGAACGCAGGCAACAGATTCTCGACCTCCTCCCACCTCTCCCGATATATATCCACCGCGTCCGCGTCCAGGTCCATCCAAAGCATACTAGTATGACCCCACGCCGTCTTGATCGCCTCCAACTCGGGACAGACATCACTCAAAAACGCCGCGATCGTGATCGGAAACATGATCGCCGACGTGACGAAATTGGCGATCAGACACTTGTCGTTGGTGACCCCGTCGCCCGGGCGCGACTCCGGTATCTCGACCACGTCGATCTCTGAAAAGTCGATCGCGAGCGCGAACTCGAAGAGCGCTGTGCAGCGGGAGAGGAGCGTGATCAGTCCTTGGTGGGTCACGCGCGAGGTGATGCCCCACCCCGATTTGGCGTTGAGCGAGAGCGCGGTCAACTTGGGCCAGTGTTTGGTCAGCGTCGTGATCGCGTGGTCGTCGAGCGCGATGTCGCATGGCGCGTCGAATTCGAACGCACGTATATTGGGGAGTGCGAGGAGGGACTGGAACGTGGACAGCGTGACTTGTTGAGGTGGAACGGAGCGTTGCCGTTCGCTGGACGTGGTCAACGAGATCCGCGTTAGCTGCTCTGAGTCGCATGCGCCGACCAACGCGAGGAAAAAGAGACGGAGGGCGTCCGGGGTAGGCGTATTCCTCACGACAAACGACACGATTCCCGGCTTGAAATGCATGAGTTCTAGGAGCGACGTCAGGGTGGACAGCGCGCTGGCATGCAGCGTCAGCGAGTAGATGAATGCAAACGCGGGTGGTGCTATAAAGGGCCTCACTTTCTCCAGCTGGAAATCGATCTGGAGCTCGAATGAGAGATCGACTAAAAAGGGGAGATGGGAGAGGTGGACGATGGCAGCTTCGTCGAGCGCGGGACACGAGAGCGATTTCAATGAGTGCAGGTACAACAGTGCTTCGGACAGGATCTTCTCGCCTTTGGCATCGAGGATGGCGGCGAACGGTTCAGGCGATAGAATGTACAGACTTTTCAATGACGGACATATGGTGCCGATAGAGGTCAGGATGGATACCTCGGGGGAGCGCAGTGCACAACTGGACAGCGAGAGGGAGACAAGAGAAGGTGTCAGGAGCAACCGCAGGAGCGATGCATACTTTCTGTTTGGTCTATCCCAATGGAGCGTCTTCAAGTACGGGATAAGAGGACCGTAGGTCGGGGGGTTGGAGAGCGCAAAGATGACGTCGTCGCCCAGACTCGAGCACTGGGTCATTTCAGGTCCAACGGACTTGGACAGGGTTCGTATTCGAGAGGAATATTTGAAGAAGATCTCCCAGTCCTTTAGTGACATGGGTCGTTGGAATGTCTGTCCCGAGTGAGTCTAAATAATGGCCGGAGAACACCTCGGAACATACCAATCTTCCATCCGCGGGTTCAATCTTCCATAGGTCCCGAGGAAGACATTGGACGAGGTACACGAACGAATCCAAGGTCGCCCACAAGACATCGAGAGCAACGCTGTTGAAGGCGCGACAAGCGCGCGCAAGTCTGGCTAGTGTGGCCAAGCCTCTGGGCTGACGGTAATGGACATCGCGAAAGATTTCCCTCTGTACCTCGACGATGTTCAAGCACCGGTGCATCTTGTGTGGCGCAAGGATCGGACCCGGATCAGAGACGGAGTGGACCAAGCCAATCTGAGTCAAAAATTCTGTCGCCGTACGATCTGCATAAACCCATCACATGCCTCAAAGCACACCATAAACTACATAAACATTATCCTGTCTCAAAGTAGATCCCTTTACGCCATTTCCACATCCTGTGGCGCCACGACGGGTTCCACGGCCTTGGACTCCGAATCGACCGGGCCATCCTTCCCGTCATCCGCCATGAAAACATCCAACTCTCTGTCCAGCTCCTCTGCTGTTTTGACCTTCGGGCGAGTCGGTCGGGCAACTTTTGATCTTGGTGCCACAGCACTTCTTGGAGCCCGGGGTGCTCTCGCGCGAATGGGACCCGTACTATCAAGAGCAACGTGAACATGCGTTACGGTTACCGGGAAACACTGGTACATACGTCGTTCCCTGTTTCCTGTCTTCGCCGCTTCCAAGGCGCTCAGCAAGGGAAGGTCGCTCGATCCTGTGCAACAGCGAGGCAGTCGACATGCCAGGCATACTTGCAGACCGTACACGTCGAGGTGGAGCAGTATCGAAGGCTATTTGCATTGGCTGTCCTAAAAATCAAAGTCAACACCCAGGCCAACACCAAGCCCACGCTCCCAACACGGTAATGAGCACAAACCTTTTGCGAGTTTACCCTCGAACTCTTTCTTGGCGCGGGTCGCCTCCGCAGATTTTTCGTATGTGATGATGGCAACACCCGAGGAGCGACCGCTGCGATCGTACTTTAAAGCAAAAGGTTATTTCTCAGGTTTAGCGTGGTGTTCACTCCCACTGAAGAGCCAGAAGCGAAAGCGGTCATCGAAACCCCGACGTTTTAACCACAGCATTGGGACCACGACAGAAGTGACCAGACAGGGCGACGTGACTGTGTGCATTCGAATTCGGAATCATCGTACCCTGATCAGTGGCTCGCGAACGAGCGTGCCTATCTGTCCAAAGATGGACTTTTGATGAAATCAGCGACAGAAAGAGAGCAAGGAATCGAGTGGCTCACCACCAGGTCTTTAGGCGTGATCTCATAATGAAGATTGGATACGACGAGCTTTGTATTCAGTGCATTGGCTGGGGCGATCGCGCTGTTTCCTTTTGCTGAGGACAAGGGTGCACGGTCATGAAGCCAAGCACCATCGGAACCTCGAGGACGCTATGAAACGCGGCATGAATATGGGGACGGTGTGCTGGAAAGTGAAGAATTACAGAATAGGGTTTTCTCTGTCTGTCAGACTTGAGGGGAGCCATCGTTCTTTCCAGCAACACGGGCGTTTCACCAAGGGGAAAATGAGCCAGTCGAGAAAATTGCAGTGCAAGCAAGTTGCAAGGTGGGCGTAGCAGCGGACCTCGAATCATCCCACAGTTCACACTCCGCTAAATAACCCCTGTGACTCTCGGTCACGATGCAGTTGTCATTTGGACGAGAGCGCAATGGACACTTTGATGGCACGCTTGATCACCGTGACAGTCCCAAAAGGACAGCGAGTTGTGCACAGAAACGACAATGAATTGTGTGATAGTGGACTGAAGCAGAGTATCCACCGCACTATCAGGAACCCGAGGAATGGTCCATTTACTGAGCAATCCCGAGGACGTATCGAAACGCTTGACTTCATGGTACGAGACAGCAAAAAGTTGACGACCGCCGGGCCAGACGAATGTGGCCAGGATAGTTGCTCAGGCTGGCCGTTTTCGCCCAGTCGTACTTAGTAGCTAACCAATTCGGGTCTGACTCGTTCCGCAACCATGCCATTCGGTGAGATCGTCTGCGGCGCTCCAGGAAGCGGCAAATCGACCTATTGCTACGGAAAGCACCAACTGTTCTCCGCCATCGAGCGCCCCATCTCAATCGTCAACCTGGACCCCGCCAACGACAACATCCCATATCCATGCGCCATCGACATCACATCGCTCATCACCCTCCAAGACGCGATGGATGCCCACGGACTAGGTCCCAACGGCGGCATGTTATACTGCATGGAATACCTCGAGGCAAATCTCGACTGGCTAGAGGCAAGATTGAACGAACTGGGGCCCGACGCGTACGTCCTGTTCGATATCCCCGGGCAGGTCGAGCTGGGAACGATCCATCAATCTTTGAAACGTATCATCCAGAGACTGTCCAAGGTTGGATTCCGGGTGCGTGATCATGTCGTCTGCGCGGCCAGTGCTTCACGAGGGTGCGATTCGTGTGCTAGCTGGCAGCCGTTCATTTGTGTGATGCCCACTACGTCACCGACCCCGCCAAGTACGTGTCCGTCCTGCTCCTCTCCCTTCGAACCATGCTCCAGCTCGAGTTGCCACATATCAACGTGCTCTCCAAAATCGACATCCTATCTCAGTATGGTGATCTCGGTGCGTGGGTTTCGAACACGCGGGCGTGTACGCTCTGACGAGCACCCAGACTTCAACCTCGATTTTTATACCGAGGTGCAAGATCTCTCCTATCTAGAGAACGCCCTGAATACAACCTCGCCGCGTTTTGCGGCGCTCAACATGGCATTGGTTTCTGTGATCGAAGATTACAGCCTTGTCGGGTTTGAGACACTCGCTGTCGAGGTAGGTCGCTGCCAAACCACCCGTTTCTCTTGTTGCGTGACCGGCCCATTCATATATGCAAAGGACAAGGACTCGATGCTGCACTTATCCCGCGCCATCGACCGCGCGACTGGCTATATCTTTGTCCCTCCCCAACATGTCCCTGCACCAGAAGGCACTATCGATTCCAGTTCTGCGCCGGCGTCCGCGAGGCCAAATTTGTATCCGCTGTTCACGACTGCCGCAGGGCCGATGGCGGCGAACGTGAGGGATGTCCAAGAACGATGGATAGATGCAAAAGAAGAGTATGATGCATTCGAGAAGAGAGAATGGAGGCGGGAAGGGGAACTCTTGAGAGACCAGACAGCAAGAGAAAGGGCGAAGGAGAACGAGGGAAAGACCAGAGCTGGGGGGATAAGGGAGAGAAAATAAAGTGGGTGGTTTTCCTCTATGCGGTACGCACCTCTTGAGACGTTCATTTCATCCTTGATGGTCGTCGTTCATCAGGTGTTCAAGAGTCTGAACGAAGCAACTACGTTTTCTTGTACTGTGAACCTTCAACTTACCATTGTCCGTCGGACACCCTAATACTAGTACTTCCAGTGCCCAAGAAATCTTTGGATTCTTTTCACGGAGGTTTCTAATCGACTGCAAGGTTTTTTACTCAGACCCATCTGAGATCTCGCTTGGGTCTCCTCGGACTCGGCCTTCTTACGTGCCCCTCCCTTGATTGTTTGTTCGAGCGCTCATTCAAGTTGTCCGGGTTCTTTCCGCTTCGGTAACGACACCTGTGGACATGCGATGTTCTCGCACTACCCGATATGACTTGCCCGCACCCAGTTTGCACCTTGCGATCCGATGACGGGAGCAAGTCCAGGGCAGTCCCTGTACGCGGGCTTTCGCGTCCTTGAGTAACGCGATTTTGTCCCTTGACGGTGTTGATAGCCCCACGTGTTGGACTTGAAGACCTTACCGATGTATGTGCAAGGGGACAGGCGACGGTTAGACGGGGCGAATGACTGACGGACGACGCATTTCCCAGACCTTGTACTTGCGACCTTCCATCCGCATCGCGTAATACAACGTGTCTCGTCCTCTTTGAAGACATACTAACCTCGTCGACGAGCGTTATTTGGGAGACCATGACATACCAGGTGGACCCGTTGTTCTTGCCAAGCTCTTCAACGACCCTAGAAGTGCAAGATTCCTCTCCGTCTATACGCATGAATGTGGCAGGCCCGAGTATTTGGGCCAGTTTTGCGTTTCGTTTCACAAGCGAGTTAGGGATGCGATTTGCATCATTTGCATTCCACTACCGCGTCTACAACCCCACAGGAGGGGAAACTGCGAGCGAGGAACGTATCCTTTCGAGCTGAAGTAATACAGACCGTCCATGAAATGCCAAAGCGTCCGTCATCGACTACCAGAAACGTGTCCGCGAAACGTGTACAATAAATCTCCAAGTCAAAAGTCCAGAGTAATGCTGTCGATGCAGTGCCCTTGCTCTAACCGCAACTGTAGTGGGATTTACTCGGTGGTGACAGACTTGGCCCTAGAAATTACAATGAGCAATGATCAATGGATCGAAATTTGCTTGTACTCACAAGTTCCTCGGGAAGTCGACATCGAAGCCATTCTTGATAGCCAAGTGGTAACTCAGGAGCTGCAAAGGAATGATGTTCAAGAGCCCTTGCAGAACATCGACAGTCTTGGGTACACGGATGGTCTTAACACCCTGCTTGATGCCATCATCACCGTCGTTGCAAATGACAATGGGTTGGGCTTTGCGAGCGGTGATTTGTGCAAAGGCCGATTGAACCTTGGGGTACAACGAATCCTGCGTCATGACGATGATCACAGGCATGTTTTCGTCGATCAGGGCCAGCGGACCATGCTTCAGTTCACCCGCGAGGATGCCCTCCGAGTGCATGTAGCTGATTTCCTTGATCTTCAGGGCACCCTCCAAGCAAGTGGCGTGCCTGGATGATTTATGAGCACGGTCCATGGCAGTGCCACAACTGCCTACTTACTGGTATCCTCTCCCCATAAGCAATAAGCTTCGGGAGTTAGCAAGTACTCCAGTCGCGAGTTCTCGAAAGGTGTCGTCAAGGGAAAGGACCCCCTTGATCTGCCCAGGGAGTGCTCGGAGGCCATCGATGATGGCGTTGCGACGTGGTGTGAAGGAGATACGGTCCTCGGACAACTGTAGCGCCATGAGCATCAATGCAATGTACTGCGAGGTGTATGCCTATGAAGAAAGTTAGACTTGAATAAGTGGGTTGGACAACACACAACGTACCTTCGTCGAAGCAACACCAACTTCAGGGCCAGCATTAATGTGGACACCACAGTGTGTTTCACGAGAAATGGTGGAGCCGACGGTGTTGACGACACCAACACAGAGAGCCCCACGGTCGAGGCAGTACCTCAATGCAAGAATAGTATCGGCCGTCTCTCCGCTTTGGCTGACAAAGACACAGACGTCATCACGGAAGATAGGCGTCTTGCGATCCAGGAAGTCAGAGGCAAGTTCGACACTGACAGGAATCTCTGTCAATTCCTCAAAGATGGCACGCGTGGCTAACGCAGAGTGGTAACTTGTACCACAAGCACAGAACACAATGCGACGACCACGACGAATAATGTGGAGGTAGGATCGAAGACCACCGAGCGTGACTTTGTAATCATCGAAGTTAACACGTCCACGCATGGTGTTCACCACGGACTCCGGTTGCTCGTAAATCTCTTTCTGCATAAAGTGATCGAACTTGCCCTTCATGATCGCAGCGATTTCAATCTCAAGAGTCTCGATGCTCCGAGTTGCAGGGGTGTCGGGCTGGCCTTCATCGCGGCGGAGGCGGTGGATATGGAGTTGACCATTAGCAATATGCGCAATGTCATCGTCCTCGAGGTAGAGGACACGCTTCGTGTGCTCCACAATGGCAGATGCATCCGAAGCGATGAAGAATTCGATGGGTTGTGGTGTACCGTCCTCGGAAATGAAGTTACGAGATTGCCTGCGAGAAATCTTGGGGCCCAATGAGGGCGGTGCCAGATGAGAGGTGGTAGAAGTAGGTAACGCAACTGTAGCATTGGTGAGTAGATGAGAACGCTGAGATGGACAGCAATACTTACGACTATCGACTGCCTTGGTATCGGCATCGGCACCGGCAAACTCAACATCCACAAAGTCGACCTTGAGTTTCTTGTCGGTCTTGACACCAATGAGCAGCGGCGAACCACGACGAGCAGTGACAAGTTCGTTGGGGAAGTGTACGGACTTGAAGACGAGAGCGAACGAGCCCTCGAGCTCCTTCAAAACAGTCTTGACCAATGCGGTAAACGTAAGACGCTTGTCGGGCTGCGAGTCCCAGACATATTTGGTGAGAATGGCGACGGCCTCGGTATCTGTGTCTGATTCGAACTTGTAGCCACGTCTCTGCAGAACCTGTCTGAGGGCAGTGGCATTGGTAACGATGCCATTGTGGACGACGATAAACTCGTCGCTCGAACCAGCGCGGATAGGATGACAGTTGATGGTTGAGGGAGGTCCGTGGGTGGCCCAACGTGTGTGAGCAATGGAGACCTGCGAGGTAAAGACCTTGGTGGTATTGATGTCCGACTCGGCGATGCGCTTGCGCAACCCGGCTACCTTGCCAACTTCCCTGAAATAGACGACTTGACCTGGCTTGTCCCCATCGATACCAATACCAGCCGAGTCGTAACCGCGATATTCTTGACGAGCAAGTCCGTTGCAAAGGATCTCAAGGAGTTCCTTGCGGTCCTGGTGATAAGTTGCGATCAGATATCGAAGCGAGATTACTACCATATATGGTAACGCGGGGCCGCAACAACGGCGTGAGACACTGATAGTAACGCGCAATATAGCCAGACAAATAACGGTCCAGACATATACCAAGGAGTCCCGCCGTGCATGAGACAGGAAGGATGGCTCACCTTGTCCTTCAAGTAGTTGACGTAACCAAAGATGCCACACATTGCGAGGATCTAGGATTGGAGGACCTAGGAGAGACAGGTGAGCGACCGGGGGATGACACCGCCGGTGGGCAGCAACACGTACTTGTTGGTTTTAAGTGGGTGGTGTGGGCCGCCGGAAGTGGACGATAGGGAGGAAGAGGAAGATGGGAGAAGAACAAGGCAACCAACAAAGAGAGTTTAAGTAGTCCAGGTCCATGGTGGGTTGAGGGCGAACCAAATAAGTCCAAATCTATAGGCGATTGGTCCCGGTCGTCTGGACACCGCTTGCTTGGAGTGGGTTCAATGCATTGCATAAGCCCTTTGCTAGCTCACTTCAGGTGCTGCCTCGAGTCTCGAATCGCCGGCGACCAGCACCCTACTTTATGTATCATTCATTCATTCCATCATCTCGGGTGGATCACGATTCGCGGCTTTGTTCGCGGCGAGAGATCAAGCCGGTCTTGACACTTGATGTGGCACGTCTCCGACCCAAATATGCTCTCACTGTTGGCATCTCAATCTTGTTCGCTCACTGAACTAAAGATAGGCGTTGAGCTAGAGCGTTACCGCGGCTTTCTGTCGGAACTATTAGACCAGCGACTTGTCTCATTCCCACCAAGGGTCCAACAGCCCAGAACCTTGCCCTGAGCGCGCCCGTCTGTCAATGCTGGACACGGGCTATTCAGGCTGCCTGATTTCGTACGTATGTACTCTTTTTGGTTTCGCCTCGTGCGTTCAGAACACGAGCCATAACGTTAACAAGGGGTCTCCATTTACTCAAATAACCGTGTTTGAACACAGGTTGTTTCCCAAACCAGAGATCAAGGTCCAAGTATACTCCGGAGCTAGGCTAGCTCCGGGACTCTGCATCGCAACCAAATCCACGACCAGCACACCCTGTACCAAGGGCAATCATGGATTTGCTTCGTTTTCAGGACCTCCAGCCGAGATGCACATTGTGTTCACGTATTGTGACCCTTGACGATCGGGACGGTTTACGAATGCACCTTATCGAAGCCTTCCCAGCTATCGCAAGCGAACACGCATCGCTTCCCTTGATCCTGCTGTTGCACGGCTTCCCAGAGCTCGCATATTCATGGCGTAAAGTCCTTGCCCCCCTTTCTGCAGCCCGTGGGGGCTATCATGTCGTTGCACCAGACCTGCGAGGGTACGGGCGCACCGTCACGCAACACGAGGAGACACCCAAACAGATTCAGTATGGCGACCCAATCGCTCCGTTCCACGTCCTCAACATCGCAGAGGACATTTGTTCCCTCGTCAAAGCCCTCGGACATGGCACCGTTGCCTTGCTCGTTGGCCACGATTTTGGATCCCTCGTTGCTGGGCACTCCGTCACCGCTCACCCAGAACTCTTTCGCTCTGTCGTCTTCATGAGCGTTCCTTTTGCAGGAGTGGAACAGCCACAACAACCCCATCTCCCCAACCGGGGCGACCCGGCCGATATCGCGAGCGCCAAGGACAAACCCCTTACAACGCTCGCTCAGGCTGTTTCCGCGGCCCTCGCAGCTTTCACCCCACCCAGGAAGCACTACACCGGTTACTTCTCCACCCGCGATGCCAATAAAGTCATGCTCGGAGAAACCCAGGAAGATCTCTACCACTTTCTAGGCGGTTACTATCACATGAAGAGCGGTGCTTGGGGGGGTAACACCACGCACCCTCTCCCCTCTGCCTCCAACCCATCTCCAACGATCGACGCGATCGCGCGCGATCTAGCTTCACTTCCAGAGTACTACGTCATGCCAGCACACGACAACATGCGGCAGCTGATCGAGCGGCACGCCAGCCTGCACCCACACTTTACATGGCCCCCGGATGATGCCGAGGCTGGGAGGGTGTACGCGTCCGAGTTTGCCCGCACTGGCTTCCAGGGCGGACTCAATTATTACCGATCTGCACTCTCGCCGCCGCCAGCGGAGCGGGTGGATGAGCTTATCGCGCTCTCTGGGCGCAGGGTACGCGTTCCTGCAGCGTTTATTTCTGGTGCGCGCGATTGGGGCGTATACCAGAAACCTGGCGCTGTGGAGCAGATGAGACACCTCTTTGGGATGCAGAGCGACGATGTCGTACTGATCGAAGGTGCGGGACATTGGGTACAGCAGGAGGCGCCCGATGAAGTGATCGCGGCGCTCCTCCAGTTTCTGGAAAAAGTCGAGAAGAAATCGTGCGATCAGCACAATATCTTCTGATTTCGAACTATTAGGTCTGGCTTAGGGAGACTAAAAACACATCCACGTCATACTACTGCTGTCCATTTCCAGCCCTGCTTCGTACTACACATGATTCAAGAAAGTTGTGCTAATAATACGATGTCATTAAACGTTGACATGATACATTGTGTGATGGACCAAGCTTGGAAAGATCAAAAAACTTCCTATGCAAAAACAACAGAGAAAAAACCGAAATGCAAGATGCCGCGAACACAAACTGGCTCATGAAAAAATAGCTGGGGGTTAACTTAGAATCTCCAAAAAAAAGAGCCCAACCCTCTCCTTCCGTGGGCTGGGTTCGACGCGTATAGATGTGTCGTCCCCGATCGACTGTGCTGACATCTAATGCACCAACTCCGAGATGCGATGTCTTTTCGATCACTGTCATGGCACCGAGCCGACAGTGCAACGCGCATCTCCCTCGGGCGATGGCACAACAACACCAACAGCGGCAACGTACGGGGAGATGGGGGTATCAATGTGTGTGGTATTGGTCGCGATCGCCTTTGGGTGGGCCCCCACGGCGGCGACAAGGTTCGTCGTGGAGGACGTGGGGCTCAGGTCTGCCGTCCACGATAATCGGCTGTAGAAACACCGCTTCTTGCGTCCGCCAGCTTCGTATGCTGCTCGCATCACAGCGGTGGCGTTGCTTGTGGGAATCGCGCGAAGGCTGGACGACGAGGATCGAGGGGCGAGGATAAACGAAGCCGAGCCGACGGACGGCGAAGGCGACGCGGGTGGGGAAAGTTGGTCCCCGAGTAGATTGTCGGGTATCGCTTCGGAAGATGAGGATGAGGATGGAGAGGAAGGTGAATATGCGTGCCACTCGCCGGCGGGTTGCTGATCGTCCTGATAGGTCAGGACAAATGTGGGCAACGTGAGAGGAAATGATGTGAGAAAGTCTGCTGCCGATCGGGCGGGTGCGGCCGACTTTGGGGATGGGGGTGGCACTTCTTTCGTAGACGTCAATTCGACGCAACGAGCTTCCCACATGGCGAGATTCGAGTTACATTGATCGGCGAACTGTTGCATCTCTGAGAACACGGTAAGCGTCAGGACGGTTGGCTGGACAATACAGTGCTCTTTCTGACCTGGGATGCCTTTCGCAGTTATATCGAGGAGTGGCTTGGCAAACGTGCTAATGAAGAAAATCTGCCCTCGGACTTGACCCAGAGGTGTCTCCGAGGGCTGTACTGAAGGTGGCAGCTGCCACAACCTTTCCAGCGATGCTTGGCAATTCCACTCCGCCATCAGCGCATTCGCCCAGTAGTGCGACACACCTGGCGGGCGGCTCTGGGACATGAGTGAGTGAAACTCCTATCAAGAAGATCGCGGGAACCTACGGGATTGCTGATATCGGCGCACTTGATGAGTGCTTGACACAACAGCAGCTTTCGGTGGTACAGAGGGTAGGCCTTGCCAGCCACGAGAAGTCCAAATTTCTTCATGAATTCAAAGTGAACGCCCATATCGGTTGCGAGGACGATGCCAGCAAGCGATTTTCGGAATGTTTGTCCATTCGGTCGATCGAGCAGACTGCCGAGACCATGGCGGCGTAGGACTTGGATCAGGATTGAGTAATGCATGTGCTCCAGAGCTGATTTTCCGTCAAACACAGCTGACAAGGGTGCACCTGCATTTTTCTAGGGGTCGAGTGTCAATGACGAGTTGTCGCGCATGAGTTTCGAACACGCAATAGACTGACCATAAAGAGGTTTGTGAAGCCAGGATGACCGACGTCATGGCCGATGGCCGCGATGAAAAGGGCAAAGAGATCCATGTTTTCGAGGGTGGAAACAAGGCGGCCTTCTCTCTTATCTGGCCGCCATGGGCAGGCATCGCGGCAGAGGATGGAGACCGGAGGAACAACGGCTGCAGCACACAAGAAAGCCTGACATGCTTGCAGGACGTCCAGTGCGTGTTGAAAGTTGTGATAAGAATTCCGTCCGCAGTAGAGAGGCCGGAGGTGCTTCAGGAAGATTGATATGTCGTCTGTGTCACATCAGTGCATGAGGTGGGACATGAAACGTAACAAGACACATGTGACACTGACTGAGAGAAACCCCCGTGTCATTCTCCATGTTTTCTATCTGAAACAGGCTCTCAAACAAAATCTGCGCACAGAACAGGACCTCTTCGTCGGGTAGTTTGTGAGGTTCAAAGTGCCAACCATCGAGCCCACGAATTAAACGCTTGCGGGTTTCTGGAGGGATCTCGATCGGGGATCTAGGGGGTACGTTGAACGGGTGAGCAAGGTGAGTGGTACCGGCAAACGTACGGATCCGTATCGTAATGAGTGACGGTTGTTAATGTCTGAGTATACATCTCGTAGAGCAGTTCGGCGTAGCTGGGGTGGTGGATTAGGTGAGCAAGTGGGATTTTCGAAAAATGAGCGCACCGGGTCTCTCCCTTTTGTACGTGGTCCCAGCCACCCCAGCCATGACCTAAACCCTGGTTTTCGAGTGCGAGCGCTAAACCGCCAACGTCGACGCTTCTTCGCCGCCCGTGGGCATAGTCCTCGTTGTCGAGCATCAAAATGGGTCTTTCAAGGCAGAAAGTGTTGCAGAGGTATGCAGAACGAAATATGTGGAGATACGGAGAGAGGATGAGGACTCGCTCTGTTAGAGTGATCTCGTCGCTCGCGTGGTTGCTTGACACATGTGACGCTTCTTCGGCTCTCGTGGCAGTCGCGTGGGCGTCGTTGCCTTTTTAGTAACAATGCCGGAAGTCGGTCCGTGGAACCGCAGACCACTACATCCTCGCATCCAGCATAAAGGACGAGCGTCGGAGCGTACAAGTCAATCCTTACCCCCAACTGGACCGCGCAGCTCGACTCCCAACCCACAGCAGGTCAACGTGGAAGTATGCGCCCGCGATACGTCTCGGAAATGGGTCGGACCTCAAACCATCACAGCGGGTGTCGTTTGAAAACGCTCAATAACGAGGTGGTGTCATTCGTCGACAGCCCAGATCTTCTACTTCCTCGGAGAAACCGCCCAGAGTCACCATAAGTTGAAGCCTAAGACGCGGGCAAGGATCTGGTGCGTTCCAACTGGGGAAGCGCGCTTTTATAACCATCGGCCGACCAACGGCGGTTTTTGGACGCGGTCCAGGTCCTTGATCCTCGATGTTTCTTATTTTTTATTTTGGAAATCGGAAGCCCGCTCCGACCAATTGTCACCCCCGTTTTCTTTCGACGATGCGCGTTTCACCTCGTGCAGCGGTGAATGTGGGTTTGCAAGCAAGACATACTCATGTTGAAGCAGATCTGACCTGACCTCGGTATCGAATAAATGCCTCATTACTGGCTCTGGCTATCTGCCGAATTCAAATCTCAGCACTATGCTTGCTCACACGGAAATATCCATCTCCGTTGGTGACACCAGAAACCTCCAGCGAAACAAGTTCTCTCTGTACGATCTGATTACGTCTTTCATTGGCCTTGAGGCTGACCTCATGATTCAGGCTTGCCGGGAAACTTTGTCTCGCACCCGCACTGATCACCATTTAGAGTTTATTCGCTTCGGTGTCTATTACCTCGAGCCAATCATGTCCTCATCAGCGCGCTGCCAATAACCAGTGCATACACCCGATAGGCAAGATTCTCACTTCTACCTTGCGCGTTTGATCGGGCGGACTCGGTTGCGAAATGAGTAAAACGGGGACCTACTCGAATTTGTTTTACTCTCTTTTCTTCGCGCCCAGACCAAGGAGGCCCGGAGCGGCCATTGCACGTCGATATCGATCAAAGTATCCTCGTCCCGAAGAGTTGGTATCCAAGATATGAGCTCGTCACGCCCGCACAAGATTCGCTCCCGACAGATAAACCCCCCTGTTCTTTTTACGCAACCGACGACGACAAATACAATTCGAACTTCCAAGTGTCTCGAACGTTCGCGCAACACGGCGAAAAAGACTACGCTCATGAGCGAGTGGATTTTGCCGAGAACTCGTGGTCCCTCAGTTCCAGGAGCACGGTAACCACACCTCAGATGCTATTTGGTGTACACAAGGGTGTGACTTTGCGGTCAAAGCTTTTTTCTATGAAGACCAGCATTTTGGCCCGGATGGTCCCGCAACATGCAGCTATAGAGATCGAGATACGTCGTCCCATTAGGACACGGCGGTGCACAAGGCTAATCATCAACTTTCTCGACCCCCGTTGTGACTGATTGACCAGCGAGGTCGAACGCAAAGATGTGGATGGCACCCCGCCCTCTTCTCCGTTTGTCCGGCATATGCTCCTCTCGGACTCGGGACGCCCGCATACCCTACTTTTATCGAACGTTAATGTTTTACACGACCCCACTCGTCCGGCGCGGCGATCATACGTGGCCTTGCCCGGAAATCCAGACATGGGGTGTAAGCCTGCTTTGGGGTGCATTGTTTGTCTTCACCCATCACATCATTATGATTCATCTGCGAGCGCCGTTTCTCGTGACGGCGGAGACGTACGGCGTGCCTGTTCCCCGTGCGTGAGACCGTGTTACCGTGACGCGTCCATGTTGGAGTACGCGTCCCACTCTGACCACACCACGCACATCGTGAGCGCGTCAAACGGTGGTCACGTACCACGCCAACACTAGGACAAAGCATGGACTTTGCGACGACATCCCATAACTATGTCTAGTCTTCGTGGACGATAAATTTCCTCGGCGCCCATAATGGAACCAATAGGATATTTCCGAATCGCGCATCTGCACGATGGTGTCATCGTGGTGTCTGTTCTATAACACTGAACATGGGACTCAGTCGACCCTGGATCGCCGCTCGTCGGCGATAAGTATAGTGATTATTTTCGTGTGCTGCATCATGACGATAACAAGGAAGTAGGGTCTCGGTCCTTTGCGCGCCCTCGCGTGTCCGTCAGACACAGTGGGCGCACACGCTTGGCTGAACAACGACTCGTGCCATATGCACAGGTTTATTCACCCGCTATCTACGAGCGCTTTTGGAACAAAAGACAGGCACGACAAGGATGTGTCAAACCCATAATTCCATTTCGCGAGCACATGATGTATGGTTCGCGACATGTTGTGTGTCCGTCCGATCCCGACGGGTGTGACGCGTCATTGGGCGTGGTCCTCGACTCCTCTTGGAGACACCTTCCGTCTGAACCCTCCGAAGGGGTGGTTCTTCTGATGGATTCAGTCCCGGCATGGGTCGACGCCCCTTTGGGTCCTCTCACGTCGTTCGAATCTGACAGACGGCGATAACGATAACGATAACGACCAAAGTCGACTTTGCAAAGTTCGCCGTCGTTGCACGCCGTTCGGAAAAAAAAAGAGGGTGGGGTATACAAGGATCCACACCAACGGAATGGAGGTCGCTTGCGTTGACACGTGGACACGGAGACCTCGCCGAGGGTCTCGAACTCGCCCCCTATCAATAGCGTGCCTTTTTCTTCTATTTCTCTAAATCGGCGACGGAGGACTCCGTACGACGCCCATTTGAACGCCGTTCCCTCTGTTAAACTCCACCGTGAGGAGAACTTGAAGCTTGAATGCCCCCGATCGACCGTCTGCATGCTTCGGTCTTCGTCTGCGCCCAGTTTTTTTTTGGCGTGTGACGCTTCCTCGCGTCGATCGTGCTGATTTGACCGATAGGACGGCGCACATATGACTGCCTGGTCTGTACCATGGCCATCGTGACGGGTTATGGAACCGATCAGAAAAAGCGTGGATCACCTACATAATCAAGGGGAAATCGATGCGCTGAGAGACTTGTCATTGTGCTCACGTAATCGGTCCGCGTGGATGCGATCACTGACGATAGGGCACAGCGTGATGGTATGCAAGATGTAACATGATGCGTATGTAATGTAGGTATGAATTGGCTATACTACATGCGTTCCAACCCGTCGAGCAAGCAATATTGGATGCGGTGATTTGTCCGTATTGAAGGAATACCCAAGAAGTGACCAGAGCAAGACATCAAGACAAGCGGTAGCAAAACACCTCGAAAGACGTGGAGCGCCGTGCGAGGGATAGAATAACACGACAGAAACAAACAGAAAAAATAAAGGTGGTATAGTAATACACTGGATGCGGCTTTTGCGAGAATGCTTCTGACATGGAGTGACGAGGGTCACGACTAGTGCTGCAAGTCTATATCATGAAGGGATGTTGGAGGTTGGTCGTATGTGACCACCGACGGGCCATCGTTGAGATTGGCGGGAGGTTGTCGATCGAGGTAGCGCAGGTACTTGGCACGGGCAGAGTAAACGAAGAGGCGTACTATACAGATTGGTCAAAGGGATTTTATCAAAGGATCGAGAACGAACTTACGTCTGACGAAGCAATATCCAACGGTGTCCTGCGAGGCGAGACAGACGGCGAGGACGGCGAGTGGAGTGGAGGATGTGGGCTATAAGGTCGCAGGGACGGTAGTGTATAAGACGCCGGGGAGTCATTTCCGAGCCAGGCCGGCTGAGAGGCGGACGAATAATGCAAGGGCGGCTCATTACACTCGGCCCAGTGGCCGGTGTCGTCGAAATCACCGTCGAGCTTGTTTGAGGAAGCAGGCTGCGGATGCACCGGATCACTGGGTGGGGGCTCGTAACCGGGTAAATCGAGCTGGAACTCGAACATCTGTGGCTCCTCGTCGAGTGGACCTGCTTCCTCGCCGGTCCAAGTTGTGGCAGGCTGAGCGCCGCTCTCATGCATGGAAAAGGGATTGAGGCGGAAGACCCCCATCATCTTGCGCATCGCCTTGCTTGCCTGGGTGGCGCGAAGGGGGACCTCTGTGGGGGGAGCGAGAGAGCTGCTCGCTTGGGCAGCAGGGGTGGAGGCAGAGAATTCCATAACAAAGCAGTCTGCGGCGACAGCGTCCTCGGGCTCTACCTTTACTGGGAGGATGCTGGCAGAAGAAGAGATGGAGGAAGCGCGTGCTGAAGGGGAAGTAGCCACACTGCTTGCAGGCCGTTCGGAGTTTGATGCGGTTTCCGGATCATCGATAGTGTAGAGCCCATCGCCCCAGGGATGAGAGTCATACTTTGGGTTTGGAGCGATAGAGGATAAGCTATTTTGAGCAAGACGCGTGGAAGACGCCGCTGCGGGGTGAATGGAGTTGAGGAGGGGCCGGGAGGAAGATGGGGGGTAATCGGCGTGAGGGAAGAGGGCAAACGCCGAGTGACGGTAGGCTGGACTGAGGGCGACGTAGGGGGGCGGCGAGGGCGGCGGGGGGGACGAGTAGGTGACGGAGGGAGTGGACCACGCGGAGCACTGAGGAGCGTTCCAGGATGACGGAATGTGGTGCGGGAAGGCTGTGTGGGCGTCGGGGGAGGCCCTGGAAGAGTAAGACCACGAGGAAGCGGATGGAATGAGGTGATCGTGGGTCGGGTAAGATGTCCTCTCGCTGGGTTGGAAGCGCCGCTCGGCAAACATGGGGAAGTGATCCAAAGACATGATCGGAGAAGAGACGAGCGAGGGGAGGGGGAATGTGACCGGGACGAGGAGGGGAGGGGGCGGGGACGAGGAGGGGAGGGACGGGGAGGACGTTATAAAGAGGATCGGATGGAGCCATTTGGGCAGGAGGACCAAGCAGGCGTCTTTTTCAGCGAGACTTGCTGGATCTGAGAACCCAATCTACCAATATCGTAATATCTCCTTGGAAAAATATAAAAAATACACCTGCAGAGTTGGTGACCCCTACTGCATCCTTTTTTCCTTTTATGGACCTGTCTTCTTCAAACGATTCGCCATCCCGGCGGGATTTCCTTTTTGGGAACTCGTCCGAGGTGTCTCTGCTCGCAAGTACTGGCCAGTCGACGAAACATTCCTGTTGATCAACGTCCTCGTGTAGCCAAATCTAACCCTTTCGAACCTGTATGCTTCATTCATCACCTCGCCCCTACACTAGCACTCCTCGACGTGCCCTCCGGCGACATGGCCCGCAGGTCATTGCCTGCGCACCCTCCTCGTACGTTCTATTGGCCGTTCTATCTTTGGGTGTGCATGCCGTCCAGACTGGCCGCAACCTCCCCTCCTCATACCCCTGTGCATTCCGCTTTTTTCAACAGTGTTTTATTTTTTCAGCCGATTTGGTGTCGCTCATTCCTACCCCAGCTTCTCTCTTGGTTCACTCCCTGTCAGATAATATAAGCACCATAACATATCCCAATGCCATGATGCCAACCCTATTTGTCTCGTCCATACGGTGCCCTCGACGCGCTGCACATCCCCCTCGTCCTTTCCCACTGCCGTGCACCCAGATCTGCCTTGAACTTGTCTACAACGTCGGACATTAAACATGAATATCAACTAGTTGCTCTCTGCATCGTGTCTCGTCTTCTGTCTGTCACCCTGATCTCGCCATGTGTCAGCCTCATCCCTGTCCCAGATCTCCGGATCCAGACAAACATCCAACGACACTTCTTCGAACTCGCCACCCAGAACACGCAACAGACTCGTCTCTAGTGCGGCAGAGGGCATACCAGACTAATCAAACCCTGCTTACGCCTCCCCTCCTGCTTCGGTACACCGTATCGAGTATGATCCGCCGAAGCGCCCACAAACCACGTTCACGATCGCGCATTTCACTCGGCCGACGCCTTCTTCCCGATTGGCCGGCTCTCAACGTGCATTGGTATGTACTTTGTCGCTCACCCTCGGTACGTGCCTCGCGCCCATGTGCTCCCTCAGATTCGCTTTTCGCTTTTCCCCCTTTTCAGATCTTCTCTGATTCTGCCCCACCTCCACACGCCAGTGCAACTCGCGCTCGCAACCACATCAAAAAACGCTGCACGTCCCGCAACCCATCGACTACTCAATCACGCACCGCTCCTCTGTTCGTCTAATAAATCACGCAATACCAATAAAACAGCGGAGTTGTATACGTTTCGCCACATTCCACCGCCCCAGATCAAGCGCTCGCTGATCATCCCGGCCGCTCCGACTCCGTCCACATCGCAAGATATCCATGTGGAACGCGTCGCAGTCGTGAATCTTCCGCGGACCTCCAGGTAGATCTGCTCGAGATTACTCAGGTCGTCCTGGCAGTCGATGAGAGCCTGCACTTTGACAAACGCTCACACGGTCCCCGACTCGAAAAGTAAACACAATCAACAAAGCTGTCTGTAAGCACGTTCGCAACTTGCCAGACGTTGGCGACAGGTACGCCGAATCTCATCTTTTTCCACCCCCTTTTCGCCACAGTCCTATACGCGATCAAGTTCGCCTTGTCATAAGACGCGATGACAGAGCTGCCATCTCTTCGTGTCTGTGCAGATTGGGTCATCGCCGAGGCCTCATCTCCTGTAGTCTAGCTGAGCGTCCCATTCTTGCATTCGCCCATTAAGGAAATCCGGGCGCCAATTCCGACAAATGCAAAATCTCAACGGATCACGACCTTATCTCCCCGCCCAATATGACACAAAAACTTCCCCGAATTGACAGCGTTCATCGGTGGCCGGAAGTCCGCAATCGTACAACATTGTAACCGGAATCAATGTTCTTTGCGAACTCCACACACGCCGCGGGACTAATAAACCTGTCTCGGAATACATACTTCAGTACTCCGATGGGATCAGTTCGGCCCGCTTTCAGCGTCGTGGCGAGTGGGGTATCATGGCTACACATTATGAATTAACATGCGATTTTGGGCCATAGCTGATCCAAGGATTATGGTCATATTTCATATTCCTAGGGGGGTCACAGGACCTGGACCTGCCTCATGAGTCATTTAGGGCATAGACTATGTTGCAAATCCGACGGAAAACAAGCATAGCTTAATGGTGCGATCACCTAGTACAATGTAAGTACTCTCGTATGTTGTCCTGATCCGCGGACGACCAGAAAAAGGTGCATCTCAGATCTAGTGTCAGTAACGTTGGCCAAATTGCTCCTGTACCCACGGCATTAGGTGAGCGACGATCCTCATGAACAGAGTTTTCCGGAGGGGAATGACACCACGCCTGTCCACCACCGCCGCACATCGCGTCAACCGAACGCCACCCGAGGTCACACGCCGCACACCTTTTGTTTCGCCGGAGCCGTCTGAGGTCTGACGCCATAGCAAGAAACAACCGTTACCCGATCTCTTGCGCCGCTAGCTCGAGATCGCTCCTTATCGAGGACGAGGCGTTTAACGTTGGAGTGGTGTGGCGAGGGGAGAATTGGAATAACACAATGTTTGAGACACCGTGACCTCCGTCACGTTATCCACTGTTCCATAAGCGATGCGCGGGGATCTCGCGCTGGCATTCGCGGACACCCGGCGATGGTGGCCCGAGCCAAGTGGACGGCGTCAGTCTGTGGACCCTGACCCAGTGCGCGTGCGCCGTGCGTTGTATACGTACAATTCCGTCGCAGGCGTGGACCGGCTGCTGATCGTCCTTCCAGTTGCAATCGGTGCAGTGCGGACTCAAGAAACGGAAGAATTAGTCGAATTTCCTTTTACTGCAAGGGATCCGAAATTCGCAGCTTGAGCTTTTGGCTCCGTGCGATTGGACCGGACGTGGAACGGTTCATTTACAGCAGGCCCGAGCGTTCATCAGCGCTCGTTCTACAGCATTTTTGATTAAATTTGACTCTCGTGTGGGTGCCGAGTGGGGTGGATTTAGGTCGACCGGGGACCCCTCCAGCGTCAGATTCTCACGTGGACAATAACCTCCACGACAAGTGTTTTTCGTCGACGCCCGTTCTAGAGCCTATACTCTTTTAATTTGACTCGTGTGTGAGGGTCCGAGTTGACTCAGGGCTCTCTTCGAAGGAGTGAACTGCCCCTGGTGCTGCTCCAGGCCTCGAAGCTCTTATCTTGAGACATGTTTGTCATGTTATCGCTTGCCAGTGAGGATAGGGGACGAAAGGAAATGAACCCAGTTCGAGGTCGCTGTAGATATCATTTCGGCAGTCTCAGTTTGAACTTTGCAGATGCTGTGCAAGTCCCACGTGCTGTGGTACATATGCGTCAGTCTCCCATGACGGTGACCACACCGCTTTCAACGGACTGTAGAATTCGTTCACAACATACATGATCTGGTATATTTTCCTTCAGTCTCACCCTTTACCCATTAGACCAGACACTCAATGGCCAATACTTGGCTTCTCCAACTTGGATCTCGGGACAGAATCAAAAAAACCAAGCTACCGAATCAGGTACCGAAGCCATGGCCTTGCAAGGATACAAGTCAGGCCACAGACCAATATCGGGTCCCTACTGTGGCCTGTTCTTGCCTAGCCTCAGATGTAACGTTGCTCGTCTCGCTCTCTTACATACCCACATTGAAACACGACGACAACCCACGCTGCGACGCCATTCGAGTTGTTATTACTTCCATCGCCCCAAATCAGCGTCCTACAGTGCATGACGCAACGCCTCGCCCAGTCCAGACGTCCCAAGCCTAGACCCATCCCATGTGCCTGGCCTCCAATGAATCCGTTGCGCGGTTCGTCCGTCGTCTTTGAAAATGCGATTCGGTAATCTCAAGTTGCAGGGATTTCCATGGGCGTGGTGCGATCTACTCCCCATTATGACAATTTGCATCCAAGTTCAATGTTCGGCTTATGGGTGGTGAGGTCATACGGGAGGCACGCTGGCGTGAGCTGCTTTCTCTTCGACAGCTCGTGATCGAAGGGCTTCTTCCTGCGTCTGCTAAGCTCCGTCCACACGTAAATGGCGTGTTGGATGAAATCACAAGTATGTTTGAAAAGATCTCGTTCATGAACGCGCGATCAACCAACGCTTGCGATGTGTTGCACCCTTGTCGACTTGAATGAAACTTTGACGAATGTAATGTCAAGAAGATGCACTGCTGGCGTGATTCTGCTTCCATTTGGTGCTTGAAAGACATTAGTATGGCGTGGGAGCGATCAAACTCTGATAACATCCATGTTCTATCAAGACAGGACTGCATCGCTTCAACGTCCAATCCACGAGCGACAGACACGCTTTCGGGGTACTGAGCTATGCAGTGTCGAGCCCGCTGACAATCATCGAACCAATCCACGTCTCACCATGCCGTACATCGCTTCTGTCACTCGTCTCGTCCTCCCATATCAAGCCGGTGTGGGTGCCCAAGTTTAGAAAGCTGCCGGACACGTGTTGCGTGGTGTAATTTCCTGCATCGCCTGCCAAGGGACAATTTGGCGAGAAGCGACGATAAAGCGAGCACGAGCTCCCGTGGGACGAATCGAAGTGCAATAAATCTGATCTGATAACGATGTCAAAGCCTGCAACGTGCTGTCGATGCGCTGGGAAAGATGATGCCCAGCAAGATTGCAAAAAAGAAGAACGCATTGAACGGAAAGAAAGAAAGTGATCAGCGGTGATCATGGCGCAACGAATCCACACCTACAACAGGGGGGTGGCGTCCGTTCCCAAATCGTACCCTATACAATGAACCTAACAAGGCGGTCAGTAATGTGGCTTGGTTTCGACGTTCGGTTTCAGATTACCAAGGATGGGCCGTCGTCTGGAAGATCGGTCGTGACGATCAGGGATGGCGGCGGACCACAGTCGCCAAGAGTAGCGATGGCAGTGCGCACCCTGCATCAAACTCTACGACTGAAAAACATGGTCAATAATTATTAAGCCCGATCCGGTGCATCGTCTTGTCTGAACGGCTTGCTCCGACGGACGACTTGCCACTGGGAGGGTTCCCCGTTCGACTAGTTCGGCAAGGACGAGCACAGGCGAAAAGAGGTGATCCGCACGTAACGTGTTCGCCTTGAAAGAGGCGTGCGCTGGCGTACCTATATCGCGTAACTTCAACCCACCTTTCCCTCCTAATAGAGAGAAACAAAAAGATCACTATCCCCGATGGTGAAGCCAGCGGATGATTTGAATTCACCTTGGGGGGCCACCGTGAGTCTCAAGGGGCCGCACTGGATGTGCCCCGGTCCTCGACCGTCTCACCTCCCAGGATCGCCAGCGCATCGGACAAGGATGTCGGACGTGGCCCTCCTAATACAAATGATACTTTCAACCTCCGCGACCTCACCAAACCCTACGACTTTTACTCCGCGCAAGTGACGGCAACTCCGCTTGAACAAGTTCAAGTTGGCAGCGTTTGCCCAGCTCGAGCCAAATGGAAATGGCGTGCCAGGCGGGTCGTTTGGTCGGTGTCGATCGAGACGAGACGCTCGCCTGGCGCCTCAAGGCCATATGGAGCGCGCTGATCCCCTTAAGCCCGTTCCAGCCCGGATCAACTCGTCACGCAGCACCAAGCTCGACCAAGAACCGGGTAACGGGCGGCAGTGACCCCAGACCACCCAGGGCCATTGTAACCCCCTCACGGATTCGGGCCACTCCACCTACGCCGATACGGCATGTCATTTCCTGGTGTTCCACCTATCGCCCAACACCGGGCATTGAGGATCAATGTCCGTGCGTTCGCACACCTCAATCATTCTGAGGGATAGGGATGCCGAAAGCTGTGATTGCAACGATAAACTAGACGAGAGAGCATCTTTGATGCGAGCGCCACGTTCCCCCTCCCACGGGGGCGTCGTTGATGGGTCTCAGCCTCTGGGAAAAAATCCAAGGAGGTTGCCGCACATTAATCGGTTAGTCCCACTCATGATCAGCGTTTTGACTCTAGGGATCTCATCTATGCCTAGGATAATGCCCGTGATGTCTCATTGTCCGTTTATTTTCCATTCGGGCGTGTGGGCGGACAGATGCTTCATCATACATCGTTGGTGCCACCATCAAGCTGCTTCGTAATTTTCATTCCATCTACAATGGACGTGATGCCGACCTGTGTCTCGGACCTGAGGCTCAACCTACGTGGCATGTTCGTCCGACCACCAAGGCAGTGGCGGTGGTCATCCCAGCAAAGTTACATTGCCATCGTCATCGTCCCTGGACGTCTCAATCATATTTGTGGGTCGCTCGTCCGTTGTTACGCTTGGAAATCTTGCCTCCGAAACGATTCCCTCCAGATTCGACGTGGCAGCTCGTCCAATCTGGATGACAGAGTCGCGTACCGACCGCCTTGCTCCACAGCCAGACCGAGTGGAGCATCTTCCCGAGGAGTGCTCTACAACGATTGCCACACGTTCGGCCACATGAAGCCTCCGTTCATCCAAGGAGCTAGCAACACCAAAACCGTCGAACGAAAGAAGCACGAGAACCACCCCTCCACAACTCACAAAACTACGGCGGAAATGACCTATTCATCGGGGACTACATCGATTTATTGATCTCAAGAGGACTCAAAAGTGCCCGCCACTCTGGTGGAACGAGATGCTAGATAGTGTACGTTGTGCGAACGTGCGATGGACAGATACGAACTCAGTGCTTCATCTCCGCAGAGCTCGAAATCCGGTACACCGAGGCGTTCCTGTGTCAGGGGCACATGATAGGCTGAACTGGCTATAGAGTGTCCCGGACGAACGCTAAACCTCGTTTATGAGCGAAATCGTTCCGTTACGCTGGGTAGTAGAAGGGAACGCAAAATCGGGCCATCACTCCCTTATCGTGCCGCGAAGGCTGCTTTGAAATAATCAAGTGTGTAAGCACAGCGCATGCTGGTATGTGCTCGCACGGTTTCGGAAATGAGAATACTCGTTCTTTCCCCGAAAGATGCGTGGCACGGGTGTTTACGAGCGCCAGTGGACTGGAGATCCCGCGTTTCGCCAGGCATGTGTTTTCTCTGAACGGATCCACTCGCATGCCCGCGCTGACCGAGTCGGTTCCAAAGGGCACAATAAGTAAATTTGGCCACGACGAACGCGTCAAGCTCGTCGCATCCCCTAGTCCACACACGCCTTTCCTCGATCTGAGATTGCTGTCGTATCCAGAATGAATGGCATTTAGAACGTCAGAAATCATCAAGGGGCAACAAAGCAACCTAGCTCCGTGGGCAGTGCACATACCCCTGGAGATTCGGACAGCGGGAGTTCCGCAGTCGAGGGCTACCACCTCCTGACCAGTGACAATGCCTGACAGAACCACAAACATCGGAGACAGCCGAACAATTCTTACGAGAATGTACCATTCCAGAGTGAGCGCACTCCATGATGATGCATTTCCATGACGGTGGCGTGGGTCATGCGATGGATCGAGCGAAAACAAAACAAAAATGCTTTGTATCGTACCGTCTATTGTTGTCAACGACGTGCCGTCAACCAGAATGTGGCGTACCTTGTATCATATTCATCGCCATGAGCACTTGGTTCCCAGAGGAAGCTTGATCCAGAGAACACGAACGCCTTGGTTTCAATCTCGGCATCGTCCATAGGTCCGCTTGGTCGGCTTACTCCAGCCAGATCGGCGCTGACGCTCCGTCGTTCAGAGAAGGGACGGGAAGCTGGCGCTATTTGCAATTACTACTTTGCAACGCAAGTCCTACGATGACGGGTTCCGCGCGCGAACGCGGGCATGTTACACATCTCGGGAACAAAGCGAAAAAAAAGCCCAAGTCAAAAAGCAACGACTTAATCTCCGTAGAGCTCGAATTCCCAAGGGGTTCTTGTGATAGGAGCGGATTCGCTCAGCCAGATCCTTCGTAAGCGACAGGTCGCATAGATCTTTATGAAGGCGAGATGAGAATACGTCCCAGAAGGCAAGGGGACCTGCTGGGACGCCCCTCCTCTCTCCGCCGCCGGGTGATGCACGTCAGCAAAGTTGCTTGACGACTGGGTGAGCGCCGGCGAAGCAAATTGGGGGACGAATTTCGCAAGGTTGAGCGCGACGGTCGACCATGCGGTAAGAGGGCTCGAGGAAGACGGCGGAAATGCGAGCGGGAGATGGAGCAACGGGAATGCGCCGCGATTACGCACGAGCTCTGGCGATTTCTGGAATCGTCCGCCGTGAGTGATTGATCGTGATAATGCGAGCGCGATGACGACGAGCTCGGGAATGATCAAAAAAAAAAGTGTACCTGAAAAGTGGAACATCGGACGATTCCTTGTCGGCCCGTCTTGTCGACGATGCCGACTTCGAACGACCAGTCTCTGCCCAAGTTGCGGACTTGGATGTGCAGCCAGGTGTGTTTCAGTCCGAGTACCCCACCGTCAGAAGACGCGTGCGGCGGAACCGAAGGGGGACACTGAATCAACGTCTTGCGCAGTGTCGGAGATTGGATGTGAAGTACGGTTTGATTTAGCTGATGCCCTCGGCTGGTATCCGTATGTTGGTCACGATAGACGGATGGCGCCGTAATCAGGGCGGCCGGTGGAGGTGGTGCGGGAAGGGAAGTAGAGTCATTCAGAAGGTGGATGAAAGAATCAGAGGGTAGACTGCCGTCAGCCTGCACTGAGAACAACCCCAAAGGATCGCTCCCTGTAGAGGAGAACAGCGAAACGATGTCGGGCTGGACAGATCTCGCAAACATGCGGTTCGTGAACGGATTCTCCACTCTGATCACGCCGCAAGTGAGACGTCTCCGAATCAATCGGTAAGGAGACAGGAGCGCGATATCCCCGAACAAGGATTGCCTAAATGCAGGCCACATCACACCGCATCCGATACTATGTACGACTTGTAATTATAACCGCGGGGATGCAGGAGGTATAAACTTTACAGTGAATATCAGCAGGGCAAGATGAGGGTAACACGAGAGGCATAAAATACAGCAAGCAGCCGAGGAAAAAAAGTCGTGCAACAATCACGACAGATAGGCTCTCACACTATTCTTCAACACCTTCAGCAACTCCCGTTTCTTGTACGGATTGTCGGGGAACTTTGAGTCCCCATTCGCTAGCGCTAACAAGTATCTGAAATCAGCCTGCGCAACAAGGGGAAGTTTCGACGCAAGCTGTTTCTTCTTTCCATCGATCCGGGCTTTAAATTGTTTTGCAAAGTCGCCTGAGATAACCTCGGCCCGCGAAACGACCTCGGAAGGTACCCCTGCTAAGCTGGCGACATGGGTACCAAAGGAAGAGGAAGCGACACCGTCAACGAGTTTGTAGAGGAAGATGAGCTGTGCGTGGATGTTTAGGTTACAGAGGGGTGCAAGGGTACGAAAACTAACCTTTTGCTGTTCATCATCGAGACTTGTTGACATGTGCATGTTCCTAATGTTGGGATGGTATGCAAAGTCATCCGTGAGTGAACCGTAGTGAGTGGCAAAGAATGCGAGAGGAAGGGTGCGTGTAGCGAGCTCGTGCAGAACAGCCTGTTCATGCAATCTATCAACGGGGGGAACTACAGGTCGAGTATTCACTTACACCAGCAATTGCCATCCCATCCTACAAATCATAAGCGTTGAGTACATTTCGAAAGCCCAGGGAGTAAACTTACGTAGGTTGAAGTCCCTCTACCCAGTTCTAGACAGAGCGGTCAGCAGAATAATATTGAATACTGGTTCATCGTACCATCCAGAATGACCAATGACCGAGGAGTCGCATCGCGCAAAATCTTGCAACTATGCAGGCATCAGTCAGTGATTCGCTTGCCACGGAAATTCATGAAGAGTTTACCATTCGTCCAACTCGACTTTGAATGTACTTGCGTTCGAAAACATGTTGTCATATGCCCCCATGCGGGTCAGGATTGCATCAACGGGACAAAGCCTGTTGGCTCTGATGAGGAGGTACTGTTGATCACGGAGGCATTCCATTGCGACCTACCGAGCTGATTGGGCAGGGACACGCATTCCAAGCTGTGCCATGATCTATGCAGACAGTGAGATTCTCTTTCACTGCAGAAACGAACTTATCCATACAACACCGGTTGCTGTCATTCGCATAGCCTGAAAAATATTAAGCCGATGATTCGCTGGCATTCTGTCGAACTCACCGTAGACTTGCCTCTAAAGGGACGAATGGTCAGTCTGACGGTAGGGAAAATTTGGACGAGCAAACACGCACCCCATGTTTGGCCCTACCAACGAGCTTTAGCAACAGATAGTTACGACCAATAGATCTTAACGCACCTGTCAGGAGGGCAATCCTTCCCACATCCCCGCCGAGTTTGATATCGTTCGGAATAAAACTCGCTTTCAGTTCCGCCAGAGTCGGGTGCCTCAGGTCTTTGAACTCGATAAATGCTGCATCCCCTTCCACGAACTCGGGTCTACAAGAAGGCTCGCCAATCGCAACAGACGCCTTGGCTAATGAGAACAAGCAATCAAGTTCAGCAAGAACACGGACGGCTCGAAGCCACACTCCGCGGTCAGTGTCGAATTCCTCATAGAGCCGTCCTTTAAATTCTTTGATGGCCGTGGTGCGGTTTTCGCGTGCTTCTTTCAGTGCACGGATAGTCGGTTGCAAGGAGGGCACGACCCAACGTTTAGCAGCCTAAGTAGCCTGTAAGCGGGTAGAGGTCACAGTGAGACAGGATACCCTACCTTAGTGGCGCCACCCTTCACCCAGTCGTGCGGAATGTTTTGTTCGTTAGCTTTCGTTTGGACGAGATAGATTTCCTAAAGCCATCGCATTAATAATTTTCAACAATATAGCAATCCATGCCTGCCTTGTTTCCTGTCCCGCTGTGCCACCAAGACAGAGGACGTCTGATGAAAAAATGTGAGGAGGATCGATCCGCCACGGCATCTTGGGCTTACCCGAGTTTCTTCTCAAACTTCTTCAACTGCCCATCAAGCTCCTTCTCGAGGTTCGTGATTTCTTCAATCACACCATCATAAACGTCGTCCTTTCCGTCCACGGGAAGTAATTCGTCCGTTTCTGGAACAAATCAGAATTCGATGTCTCAGAAGTCATATGGTCTACCTTTGTCGATGGTGAACCGTGACGTTACATTCTTCAAGTGAGGTATAAGATCTGGCGCGGATCTCAGCAAACCCAGTATTGTCTTGGACGCGAAAGACTCGGAGTCGTCTGCCAGGCTTGTAAGACCTTCGTTGAGCTTCTTAAATGCCTAGGGATGGTGTTCACGTCAATACGGTAAATTCGGTGGATGTGTGTGAATCACGTACAGACAACACCTTGGTGAAGTCCTTGACTTTGCAGTTTTTCGCATGTATGCGGGATACAATGCGTTCAAGATCAGGAAGACCTTTCACCAGTTTAGTAAATTCCTCCTCGAATGTCGCATGGTTAATCAGTTCCTGAACAGCGTCAAGTCTGCCAAAAGACGGACATTAAGGATGCGAAACCTGACGAAACTATGTAATCACCGATCATTGATGTCTTTCACATCACGCAAAGGAACACAAAGCCATATTCTAAAGAGTCTCTTCCCTGTCGAGCGGATGTTACGTCGAAGCATGAGCAAAGTGCAAGCGGCGAGGGACATACCGAACGGGGTGATACACCTACTCAATAATTTATGCAACGACCCCTCATCTGTGCCTTCGTTGTTTTGCAATACCTACTCCAAACCCGTGAGCTGCTGCCAAGTGAAGCGAACTTAATCAATTAACCTCGATGTGGCTAAGGGTTTGGCCATCCAGAACCAGATTCCGTCCCCTTTTCATAGGGTCGTAGATGTTGAAGTTCTTCATGCTCAATAAATCTTTGTCGATATTGAGTTGGCGGAGATACCACGCCATCGCTCCGAGGGCCTCTATAGCGGGCCGACAACCAGCCATGTCTCGGATACTGGCCGGTACAGCATCATTGAGTGGGCCGTCCTCGTCCATGGATACGTCCTCATTTTCAGAGAACATCTTGTTCAGCTCTACGAAGGTCTGCTCGTACGTGAAGCCTTCAACATCACGAAGACTTGTCCAGAGGCACGATGCCGGCAAAATAGCTTTCAGAAGGCGCACTGTTGCCACGGACAGGTTGCCCTTCCATTCCAATAAACAACACTTCAATAACAGACGTGGTGGAAACAGACCCTACCTTGGTAAAGATCACCTCCTTTGGCCTCAGCTGCCTAATCATCGTCTCCAATTTCGTGAAGCAAACATCGTCGTCGAAAGAACTCAGGTTAAACTGTGACGTCGCACTGTCCAGCACACAAATGCCAAAGTTACTACCTTTCTTGGCATCAAGATCCTCGCGAATGGAAAGGCAATGACCGGCTTGTTCGTCCCTAAGGAGTTCCTCGTCGACGAGGGTCCCGTTGGTGTAAACTTTGTTGAGCTCTCTGTTGATAGGTCAGCACCAATGCGAAGTTGACGTCGCATCGCAACATACCTCCGCACAATTTTATCCTTGCCTTTGTCGTCGGTATGTTTACCTTTCGATTTAGCCATGCGCATTTCTGCGCCAAGCGCGGTCTCTGATTGATCAACCCGACCAACCTTGTAACCTAGTCGTGGGATTAGCTAATTGGTCTGTCGAGATGACCGTCTTCACCTTTTGCAAGGAATTTGCTAGGTCGTCACTGAGTCCTCAGCGTTACATGCGTGATTAAAGCAATACTTACGCGGCCCAGAAATTGAAGGATGTCTCAGGAACGCCAACCTACGGAGTTTCTTATGAAGACTATACGAGAATTGAACAGGAATCAGCACACCATTGACATCTTCACCCGCTGTGTAAGCTTTAAATCAAAATCCCTGTGACCGATGCGCGCATCATCTTCATACAGCTACGAGCACGTCAACTTAAAGAATGCATCCATGCATCTCCTACGCACCTCTAAGAATTTCCTGGAAATCGACGGGTACAGTTCAGCGATCTAGAGTCAAGGGAAGAAACGACTGTACCCTTTCTGGAAGAACAAGATCTTAAGGGGGTAGTTCAGTCAGGCCGAAAGATGAGAAAAAGAAAGATGGTGTACCGTATCAAAATGATTTTGCTTGATCTGACAACATAAGCATCATAGCATGGACAGACAGCATTATTATAATATCATACCTCCCAGAACTAGGAGAGAGTTGTGGTCAAACACGTACACCACGCACTCTTGAAAGTGACCTACCTGCTTTTCAAATGGTGTGAATTCGACCCATGCTTTTTTGGGGACAAACAGAGTGCGCGGATCGTACCCGGGTTCACCTGGACGCACACCATCCTTCTACAGAAAATTTTAGACAGAAGTAGCCCCGGAGCGGAGAAGAGACTTACATCTCTGACGTCTACTAAGAAACTGAATGGATCCTCTGCGGCTTTCTTCTCAGTCTTCTTCTCCTGGGTGCGCTGCTCGGCTGCAGTCAAGAAAAGGGACGTCGCATTGCCGGCACTGGGATTTTCGGTCCTTTTGAAGGTAGGACGTTTGGGAGCCGATCTTTTTGGCTTGGGCTCATCCTCGTCCTCATCCTCACCGTCATGATAGGAGGAACGTCCAGATGACCGCTGCGAGCCACTCCGTTGAGAAGTAGCACGAGATGAAGATCGGCCGCGTGGTTCCTCGTCAGATTCATCAGGGACGATGAAATCATCGTTATCGGCTGGAGAGCTGGAGCGGGAAGGACGTGCTGACGGATGAAAATAAACACGACACGAATAGCGGAGCACATGGCCAAGTACACACAACGTTTTACCGGGGGGTTCTTGAACCTTGACAAACGTGATCCAAATGAAGCGACATCACCTTGCTCTTCGTCAGAGGAGAGCACTGTTATGCGCGGCTTTTTGGTCCGACCTGGATATATGCGTCCAGTCAGATGCAATCTCGGCAAGGTGCCATGAGACATTGACCTCGGGAAGGGGATGACCCCTCATGATAGTCAGGAGAAGAGGTGCGGTATACAGGAGATTTGCTGAGGGTAGTCACATTTTCGTCCTGGTCATCGTCGGAATCTGCGATGACGATCTTGCGCTTCTGGCGCTTCTGTGGAATGAAAGTGAAACAGAAGCGGTAGAATGAGCAATGTAGTGGGCTTACCGGTTTGCCCCCGGTTGGGGACTTGACTGCCTGGTCGTCCAAGAGCATGTCCACGTCGATGGGGTCGCTCGTCGGAGGGGTGTCTCTGACGCTGTACTCGACGTCGGACGACGCGGAACCACTCGCCAGCTGGGAGCGCATAGGTCCTGACGATGCCGACTTGGATGCTGGAGTAGGCGCAGCGGCCGGTTTGGCGCCAGGCTTGCCAAAGAAGTTGATGAGACTCTTTTGCTTCATGTTCTCCGACGACGTGCGTGTTTTTGGCTGCAACGGCATGCTGGACGTTGAACGCGACGGCAAAGAGACGCGACTGTGGCGCGTTGTGGCATGTTTGTGAGTTTCCATATTTGGAGAATAAAAGTAAAACGTTATTTTTGACGTAATCAGTTGAAACATAAGAGATCCTGGCAGGGGACAAGCTGTCATCCCCTCGTCTCCACTGTCGTTTCTCGTCTTCCTTATGCTTGCCGTCCTTGCCGTCCTCCCATTCCTTGCCTCGGTGCTCCCCACCGCACTCGCTGCTCAGGGTGCAACTTGGTACGTTCTGACCCCTCTTCCAGCTAAACCATTGATCACCCCTCTCCGAACCAGCAACGTCACCAGTCACTGCTCGTCAGACTATCCGTGCTGCAGTGTGTTCTGCATCCGAGATCAACCTTATCTACACTCACCACGATCTATCAGGCGAATACGGCTTCTGTGGCAATGGCTATGTCAGTTCCACAGTTTCTCTCAGACTTGCCGTGCTGATCCAAAGTAGTACTGCCTAGGAGGGTGTAACCCCCTTAGTTCCTACACTCTCACCTCCTGCTCCCCCAGTCCCGTATGTCAGAGTGCCAACGTAAGGAAGAGCACCTGACATGACAAGCCTGGTACTCACCTTGACCTCCCAGTATACTCTCTCCGACACCTCCCGCATCCTCTCCAATTATACCTACTTCGATGGCAATGCAAGCGAATATGGTACGTCCAACTTGAATTCATAACAAATACACTCACACCGCCGTCATTCAGATTGGGTGCTCCAGCAAGGTTCCGCCCTCAACATGACTTCAGAGGGAGAGGCTGGTATAGCTCTTACCCTTACCGAGCAAGGTGGTGGTAGTTTGCTGTCTTCCACCCGTTACGTCCATTATGGCACAATCACTGCTCGAGGTGTGTCCGCTCTGCCCTTCCTTCATCTCATCTCACTCGTCGCTTCCCAGTGAAGACCGGTCGTTGGGCTGGTGTTGTCACTGCGTTCATCACCATGAGCAGCATCAAGGACGAAATCGATTGGGAGTTCCCTGGCAACCACACCACCGAAGGTCAAACCAATTACTACTGGCAAGGCTTCATCCGTAAGCTTGCCCCACATCCCCTCTTTCCTGTTTGCAAATAAGCTTCGTAGCTCCGGTTACCAATGGTGTCACCGAGACCGGCCTCACAGATACCTACGCTAACTGGCATGATTACACCGTGCGTCCCCAACAATATGTTAATAGCACTTCCAGATCCCGACATCTCTGCCATTAGATTGACTGGCAGCCTGATTCCCTGACCTTCCTGGTCGACGGCAACGTCACGCGGACCATACTGGCTGCTGATGCCATTGACAATGTTACTGGTGTCAGCGAGTTCCCCAACACCCCTAGCCGTATCCAGCTCAGGTAGAGCCCCTTGAGAACAAACTGGTCTGGTTGAAACTCACGACTGATCGCACAGCATTTGGCCCGCCGGTATCTCCTCAGAATCTCAGGGCATTGTCGAATGGAGTGGTGGTCTGATTAACTGGTCGGACCCCGATTATGTTTCGGCGGGTACGTTGCCTCTGCATTTTCTCACTAAAAAGCTCACGATCGGCCAGGCCACTTTTACGCCCTCTACCAATCCGTCTCTGTGGAATGTAATGACACCACTGCCCCTGGTCCCGGAATTACCTCATACGTCTACGGTCCCAACTCGACGTTAAATACTCCAACCATCGCTTTCTCTAACGCCTCAACCTTGATTAACGGCGCGAACTCGCTCTCCGACATCAACGGCATGCACGGTGTCCTCGTAGCAGGCGTTCTCGCCTTCACGCTTTTCACACACCTTTTCTAATGCACTGACTTCTTGAATGAATCTTGGATCGGAAGCACCGTCGACGAAATAACCTAGTCGCTCTCGTCGCTTTCCTCCTACGTTAGCCCTCCCAGACGATAATAGTCCAGCAACGCAGTTCCTTGTGTACCCTTTACGTTTTTGGTAAATGCTTCCATCGTTGCTTTGGACGAGGTTTTCTTTTGGTCTGCTTGCATATAATTGTTTTGATGCTGAATGAATGATGTTCCTTTGTGCGTTCTGCGCGGCTTTCCCGAGTGAGTAGAGTCGTTGAGTACTAATAAGTACTGACATGAATTCCTTCAGACGGGATCGATCACACAATCCGACTCACCGGGAGGTATCGGAACCCTCCGCATTCCAAAGGGCATGGCGTCAGTACTCGATGCAGCCCTCCATGTACCCCAGATTGTCTGAAACATGCGTCGTTTGCGTTGTTTGTCCACGACCGAAACCCGAGCTTGGCGTACAATTGGCATTTCGGCCAGGCCGAATGCCCTTCGGGCTATCACATGTTCTCGTGGCAAACACTACAGGTTTGGCTCTAAGTTAGTCCATGACATGAAGTGATATCCCCCAAGTCGAACAAGGGGACGAACGGTCAGAGACAGCCCTGCTCCACGTTGAAATACATCCAGAACCACAAGCATTACATACAATTAAAGGATACAGACGTTTATACAAGTGCACAGTCCCTGATTATACAAAAGAATATACATGATTCCATATTATCACACTGAGAAGGTAATCTAGTGGGCGGAATCGGGCTTGAAGTTATCGCATGACAAACGAGGAGGGAGCGAGGTTTTCAAATTGACTGGTGCGAGCATGAAAGCATCTTGACGGACGTGTGGAATTTTGATGGAAATGTCCCATGACCCTAAGCATACGAGATATAGGTGTTGGCGCGATTGAGAGCCGAGTGCGATGTGCGCGAAGGCCTGAGCGGACGGCTATCGTGGCTCCAGCTAATATCACGTCGGGAAAACGATTGATGATGTTAGCACGAATTACTTACGTCGAACTCGTCGCAGAACTAGACCTAGAGATAGAGTCCGTCATGTAGGGCCTCATGTGCGCCGGAAAGGGCTGTGGGGCGAGGGGGGCATCGCTAGGTAGTTCGCTTGGGATTGCTGCGCTATAGCGGGGGTTGTACATCCGACTTTCCGTGGAGAAGCGCGAGCCAATATTGAAGGGAACAGCGAACGGGTTGAGACCGATATCAGAGGATTTTCCGTGCCCAAAAAGTGACCCAGAGAGGAACGCAGAGGACCTTCTGTGCGTCGGTGTGGCTGCGTCGCAAATATAGTGAGCCTCGATAGGGTGTCCAGCGTATGACTGGCATTGTAAAGCCTCTTTCGCTTCTTGAGCATTCGAAACATTCATGTATTCGACCATAGCTGTGACGGCCCTGCCCAGGAGACCGGCAGGCGACGATCCGAGAATCTTGATGTCTTTGATGGGCCCAAACGGATAAAAAAGGGGGTGTAAGTCTGAAACCTGCGTGAACAACATGGTAGATAAATTGGACACCATCAGTTTCGAAGTCGGCATGTGGGTAAGCTCCCAGTGACTGTTTGTCTTGTCCTCTGATCCGCCATGGATGGGAAAAAGCCCGTCGGGTTCAGAAATAGAAGAGGGTGTGGAGATGGCGAGCATCATCGTGCGATCCGCTCCGTCCAAGAAGCCTATGGTAGAAACCAATTAGGACAACACTGAATAATAGTGGGCCACAGGACCTTGGGAACGTTGGACAACCGCCCACGAGACATCAAGCATGTGTCCCCTGAGGGGAGTGTCAAGGAGGGATTACATGACAAGTGGTTGAACGAGAACTTTATCTGTTTGCGCGAAAGCGCATCCATCGCTGCCTTGGCTTCTTGGTGGGCTGACATTACAATAAAGCCACGGCGACGAGAAGCGCTGTCCAACGTGGCCAGAATGACGGCGTGGGTCACAGTTCCATGGGGTTCAAATATTTTTGCAAACTCGGACCTAGATGAGAACAGGGGCATTGGAGCTTATACGTCTGCGCGGACAGAGGATCTCACTTTGTGAGGTCGAATGGCAAACCGAGTACGTAGAGGTTCCGTCGAAAGTCTCCATTTGAGGGATGCGGGCGGGGGTTCACTGCGGGCGGAGCAGAACGTAAAACACAGCTTTAAACGCATACATAAGGCAGTTCTAGCAGGATATTCTGAACTGAATACTTGCTTTTGATTTTCAGCGATCCGACCGAGTCCTTCCAGCGAGTCCCTGAGGGAAACGAGGTAAGAGACGTCACCATGTGGTATGGAGCCTACTCCCTGGTTCATTTCCGGAATTGCGATCTGCATTGGCGATTCTTTATGGAGATCTTGGGGTTGTCGTAGTTGGCCTGGTGGCGGTATGAGCGCAGCGATTGTCATTAACTATGACATCTTCTTACCACACGTCCTGACGTTGGCTTTGAGACCGGAAACGGCATTGATATCTTTTCATTCCAAGATGCATCGAGTCATCGAAGCTTACCGCTGTGCGTTGTTTGGTCGGGGGCATCGGAGTGTGTGTCGCGATTCATTTTCTAGGATTTCCCGATGAGAAGAAGGGGAGCGAATCAAAACAAGATATACGGTTGTACTGAAGAAACTGAGCGGGACTGATGAAAGGGCGTGAAGCAAAGTGGCGGAAGAAGACGAGAACAAGAACGCGCGGGAACTTTCCCCGCGGACCCTAATTTATCCTACGCGTCGAGGTCACGTGCCGTTGATTTTTCATAGAGCAGTTCCAGATTGTGATTCGGACAAGTCCATTGGTCGAAGACGTTGACCGCGTTGGCGGCGTTGCGCCCCCCAGATTTTACCGTAGGTCGGACACGACAGACTCGCCTCGCCCCTTATCTCGCGTATATCTTGAGTTAAAACAGGACGTAGGAACGCATGTCTAGGAGTCTCTTCTATTGCTCCTCGCTCCCCGCGTCCACACAAGTAGCCCTGAGACGCGCCGGGTACGAAACGGTTGACGACCTTTCGGGTGTCTCGCCAGAAACCTTGTCCAAAGGTGAGGCTCTCTTTCGCCTGACTCATTTCTCCGCTTTCGTGACACTACCAAGATCTCGGCATCGATGTCGCGGACTCCCAAGCTTTGATCAGTGCGACGCAAGCTCCAAAGGGAATAACACCCTTGAGCCAGTCGGTGGCCTCATTGTCTCGCACAAGCCTTGTGAAATGCAGCTACCTCGCTGTAAACAAAAGCCTCGGAGGTGGACTCCCACGAGGTCACATATTGGAAATATCTGGTCCCCCGGGCAGTTTTAAAGAGTCCCTTGCATTAGATTTCGTGAGGACTTTTGCCGAGGCCGATGATCGTATCATATTCGTTGGTGTGTATCTAGTGATACCTTCCACTCCCCGGGTGCTGAGTCGTCGCGCTAGATATGCAAGGCATGACAAGTCCGAGAGCCATTTCCGATGTGCTCGCAGGTAATTCATGTACTCGTTTGATGCAAGGACGAGTAGACATTTCTCCCACAGGTGTGGCCTCACCGTACAGTCAAGAATTGATACGCTATGTTCGGTATCACACATTACCAGACCTCCTAATATTTATGCACAACCTTCTTACGGAGCTCCGCCCAACAGTGGGTATTGCAAATTCAGAACAGCGTCTCAGCGAGCTGATCGATGGAAGACGGGACTACTTGTTTTGAATTCGATTTCTTTCCCCTTTCAATCACATCCGGAGCTTCCACCGTCAAGGAAGACAGCATTACTGGGTATTATCCGACAAACCCTTCTTCAAGCATGTGTATCCAATAACTTGACTGTAGGTGAAGGTGGTTTTTCCGTCAGAGTAGGACACTTACGTGTTCACCAGATCGTCGTTACCTCGCAAATGGCAACTAAGATGCTTAGTGCAGACGGATCAGCAGCCACTTTCGACACAGGAGCAAGGGCTGTAATGATGCCTCAGCTAGGTTCTTATCTCTTGATTACTACAGATTGTGGACTGAAGCAATCTCAGGACCTGACTACCTACCTTCTGGACGATCATACCGTCTCGTCATCATACCACACTCAAGAGTGGCAGGGTAATGTGATTCCACTTTAATTTAGTCCTGTGTACTCATTCCATTGCAGAGTCGTTCGCCTTCTCTCCTCCCCAAGCGCTCAGCGCTCAGGTGACGCCTCACAAGAAACCTATGCGCTAGTGAGTACAATTACCGCGTCATATATCAACCGATTGATGCATGGAACGATCCAGGAGGGCTCATAGCGGACATGGAATGGTTCGATTTACATACCCTTCTCGGGGATGGTAAAGCTATACGATCATGAGGTCTTCCCGAGTAATCATGTCTTCCGGCGTTACGATCATATCTACCTTCCAATCGCGATCTGTCACTGGGACTTGCCCTGCCTCCAGCAATTGCTGCTGGAGAGACAACGCAACTGATACCTGTGTGAGCATGATATTGAGGAAACTGGATGATGAGTTACCTAAAAGAGGTCTCCGGCGTTTGGCGGCGTTGACATAGGAAGAGATGAAGTGGTCATAATAACCTTTACCGTGGCCTAAACGTGATAGAGATGAATCAAACGCGACGCCTGCGAACGGGTGGTGAATGGGACGAATTCAATTACCACCCTGCCTCGTGCAGATGAGGCTGTAATGCTGACCTGGCATGATGATTAGGTCAAGGTCTTCGCAGGATGCATCCGAGACTGGTAGACGCGAGATTGAACCGATGAGTCGACGAGGTACCATCGATAAAGTCACGTACTACTCTGTCGTTTCTCGTTTCCCCATTCTGCTGTCGGTTCGGGGATGCCCCACAAACCGGCGGGGAGGGCCCGAAGGTCTTCGTTATCGTACAGCCTCACGAAATCCATCTGACCCCCCTCATTGGATGCAATGCTCGGAACAAACAGTTTCTTCCCTATCTTTGGCTATACCCAAGTGCATCACAAAAACAAGAGAGAGATGCCCCCGTACCATTGTCTGCCAGGATATTCGATATCATCGCCGTCGTCTGCACCTCTGCAGTGGGCATGCTCAGGTAGCAGCTAATCGTTTTGGCGCGCTTGAAAGCTGGGAGCGCGATGACCTTGGCCACGATCGCCTCTGCTGTTCAGTGCATTAGCCGCATCAGCCATCGAACTCGCAGCGGATCCGATAGTTACACTGGGATTGCAAGTCCGACTGCGTGAGATCGCGAAGCATCTTGGTCATCGACCTCCGAAGTGCTTTTTTAGTGGATTGGATCGCGGGGATCGACATCGTAGGGTGTTCGTGTTCTGAGAGCCAGCGAGGTCAATGAAGATGCGGCTGTGACCGGTTGACCACCCATAATTATAGTAAGTAGCCATGGCCCGACAAAGTGGCTCGGCATTTGGCAGATCGTGGCACTGGCAGGGCAGCTCCTTGTCGACGACCGCCACGGAGGTTGCGCTGAACGTCAAGCTGGGCAATTCCAAGGACCACGCTGAGAAGATGCAGCGCGCGGAACCTGGACCGACATCGCCCATAGCACCTCTTGCACGAGCTCCCGCCGAACCGCCCCGTGAACACCGCAGTCGAGCTCCTGAATTTTACGGATTCGTCGCTTGGTCGTTGACGTCCGTTCTATTCGTCATCTATGTTCTTTGGGCACTCCTACCGGACGAATATATTCTCTGGCTAGGCGTCAAGTGGTATCCAAGCCGGTGCGCAGCTCCACCGAAGAAAAAAAAAGTGCTCATACAGTGACAGTGAATGGTCCCTGCTCCTGCCAGCATACTCCATTGTTCTGGTCCTCCTCACATACTTTGTGTACTTTTCGCTTGCAATTGCCCACACCCCTTCGTTTAGTGACGTGAGCGCAATAGTGGGTGAGTCAGACAATTTATACAAATTGCGGTAAATTTGTGAGCTGATCAGTCTTTGCCAGACGCCAGAGGCCATCTTCCAGGGTTCACCGCGCCTAATCCGTACCTCAAGCATGCCGATATATCTATTGCTCCAGAGTTATATGATATACCTATCGGAATCGTGAATCGTGTACTATACGGTCCCAAGATCAAGATACACGGACGGACGGACGCGTTAAATACAGTGCAATAAACTCAGCAATATAATTACCCTGCGCATGCCTGCCAAGCCGGATTATAATGGTCATATGATTCAAGAAATCATGGTGTGAAACGTGACATGGAGCGGCGAGTCACATCGGGCCGTCTTCAACCTCGTCGGGAGTGTTCCCCGTAATTCGGATAAGAGCCCGGGAATTCGTCGGCGCCTCTGTTATAATCGCTCTGGTACTGGTGCATGTCGGCGACGCTCGAAGACGTGACTTCCTCGTAGTCATCATCGGAACCATTCGACAAAGTGGACGACGTCGTTGAAGACATGCTGGCTTGGAACGTGAGACCGGTACGTGAGCCACCACCTCTTGCTGATGACGACGACCCTTGACGACCCCACTCGCTTTCGTGAGCCGAAGGGTTGTGAGTAATCCACCTATACCTTGATGGCTGTCTTCCGGCGTCGTGGACCTGCGTTACCATCGGTTCTTCAAATCCGACCGTAAAAGGGGGGAGAGCAAGGACATTGGGCGAGGACGGATTTATCCCGTGGGTACGTAGGTGTCGTTTCGCGTTCGATCGGACAGCAAAGCTTTTTTCACAATTTGCTACAATGCATTTGTAGGCTAACCGCAAGACGACTTAGCAGGTGACTCGACGACGAGGTACAAAGGACATACGCTTGGCTCCCGAATGGGAATTCATATGCGTAGCCAAGCCGCTTGGCCGAGGGAACATCTTTTTGCATTGTTCGCACTGGTGCATTTTCGACTTCTTCTGCTGCTTCGAACCGGCAGGCCGTTGGTCGCAGACACGAGCGTTCGTGGCGCTGTGTGGTGATGGGAACGAGATACTGTTGGAAGAGGCCACTGGCACGCGGTACCGGCTTGTTCTGGTCAGCTTTTCGCCGTCGTGCTGAAGCCTCATGCTAGGACCCTGCAACGTTGCGCCTTCGAAAGGAGCTGAAGACGGGGATAGAAACAACGAAGCAGGGGGCGGGTGCGTGACCTCTGACTCGTCGTCCGCAACGATGCTCATATCCAGCAGACGGCGCAACGTATGCCGATTCTCGGGATCGTCGACGGGCTGCAACATCGCATCAGAGAGCTGGAAAGTCATGACAGCTGGGTGGAGCGCCTGCGAGCGGTACATGTGGTGTGAAGAGAGGTCGACGTTCCGTGACGAGTGGATCTGAAACTGATTCATCATCGGGGACATTTGGGTGACTTCATCGATGTCAGGATCTTGGAACGACTCGTCAGAGGTGCTCTCTGGCGGTTCACTCGCCGGGGACCTGGCTGTCCTCGGGGGTGACTGCATCCAGGTGGAATACCCCAATTGCGAGTGTGAGGGCTGGGACATCTGTCAGATATTTTGACAATGAGCGAGCTCGCCACCTACCCAGGAGCCCCTCCTGAACATGTGGGCCCCGTGTAGTGGCGCATCATCGATGTGCAGCGTTGCGAGGTCGCACGCAGAGAAATTATTTGGGAATCTGGACGCGTCAGTGGCGTAGGGCGGTGATGCGTGCGATGTGGTGCGCTGGGACGACTCTGGATACGCAGTGGGAGGAACGGTCATGACGGGGCTCTCATCGAACGTGAACCGTCGTTGCAAAATATCAGAGTCCAGTTGAGTGGTATCCTGACCGGGACAGGAGTGCATGAAATGGACGCTGATATTTTGTGCGTTCTCGCCAGCACTGAGATAAGGGTGAAATTGGGCTTCGCAGGGGAAAGATGCCAAGAGATGGGGGGGAATATTTTGTTCATCGGGGTTGGAGGGCTGTCTCGAGTGGGGGATGCGCGAAGACCCGCTGGAAAAGTAAATATTACCGGTTGAGTCACTCATGGAGTGGCGGGGGGGGAGCCTGGAGGGAGATCATCTTGTGACCTCTGCGCGTGGGTCGAAACGAAGTCGGGACCTACCAGAAGATGCTAAACAGTACCCTAATTTCTCCGTGGAAAAGGGCACAACCACTGGAAACACAGCAAGAATAACAACAGATGGCGCTGTATCGAGTTAGCTTGCGTGGGTCAATTATGATGCGACGGCGATGGGAGACTTGGGGGAGCAGGGCTGCCCCTGGGCTCAGATAAAAGGAGCAGCGCACGCTCGCAGCACGGGTGGTAATAACTGGCCATGAGGAGAGTTCAAGTCCATTCGGCGAGTGGGATAACGGAGCGTCTCTTGCAGAACATGCGGGATGTTACCACACCGCAAAAGTCCATCCCCAAGTTTGGACAAGGTATCCCTTATTGACACATCTCCTGGCCTAATTAACAGCCTATGAAACGCAAACGGCAAATGCTGTCAGATAAAGCGAGGCGATACGGTTTGTGGAAGCCCCCTGGCGACTGACAAATCATCGAAGTCCAGATGCACAAAGTTCACATATCAGCGAGGCAGTACCCGCCACGATCCCAGCTTAGCTGAGATTCGGAAGAAGCAGATGAATAGTAGTCATTGGTCGGTATTATTACCACTCAAACAGGCATTGGACCAGCCTTGGCCTGGCTTCCACGACGTGGCTCAGTTGAAGGGGGGCTCGCGCCAGTTAGTACCCTCAGGTTCAAACTCCGCGAATGAAGCGTGGCGAGTCAGTCGTTCCATTGCTCCACCTATGCTTACTCCGAACAAATCACTCGTGTCAACTTCCCTGCAACGAAGAACAACTCGTGTACATAAATATAACATAACCCGAAATGCCTATTAATGCTACTTCGGAGGTGATCACGCCCAGCCTTTGGAGATCGTTGTTCCCACCCCGATCACCCGGCCGTTCAACAGAATGAACTCAGCAATTTAGCATTCTCTTAGTCCGGAAGGACAATGCTCTGTTCCTGCAACCGCGCGTGGGACATTACGCCCGGCTCTCTCAATGGGTCCTAGCCTTAACCAACTTCTGCGCCTGATTTCCGAGTATGAAACAGTAGTGTGGTCATTCGTGCATGCGTAATCCAAAAATTAATATCCAAGTCTGTGGTAGCATGAAATTGTGGTCAGTCAGTCATTGGCCACACAACGCTTACCTGACTTACGCGTAAACTCTTCATCCGACGCAGCTGCCTTATCCTTATCAACATAGGTTCCGGTTCTTACCGGCGGCCCTCAACCCGCGGGTCTCTCATTAAGCTTTGAGGTTTTCCCGGAAAAGTTCAGCGTTTTTCTGGGGTCTGATGTTGCGCGAACTACGTGAGGACGTCCCGTGGCGTTTGGTGGCGCAGACCACGGCCGAGACCGTTGACCCGATTGTCTGCCATCAGGAGTGACAGTTGTCTCAAGACGTCTAAGCGTAGGTAATTTCTGCCAAGGGTGAGTGTCTTGATAAACAAACCACGAGGTTGCTCACGTGCGCCGGGTGAGGCTCCTGTTTCATGGCCCACTTATTCCACCATCCATTTGCCACGGTATGCATCCGCGTTGCACGTGCACAGGCATCCAGCCCAAGGTCCTCTGATATAGTTGTGTCGATTGAGACGGTCCCCGGCTCGTGAGGGGAAGTCATGGACCCTGAAGTCTCATGGCCCTCAAGTTCCTCGATGTCGTCCGTTGAACATATACTAAGTATTTCCCTGAGGTCAGGGCCACCGATATTTGTTTCAGCGGGTGGAGGTGTTCCGCGAACAAGAATATTTCCCAATTCCCCATCTTCACGGGGTGACATGCAGCACTTATGAAACCACGGAGAACGCCGCTTGGTTGCCAGAGGACTTGCGATGATGTCAGCACCAAAATCGTCTGTGCTTCCATGCCCCCGTGGTGTTACCCTGAATGAATGTCCAATGGGAGAAGAGAGGTCGGGGGTAGCTAATCGGAAATATGATGGGGTTGGCGACATATACCCATCCTCTTGATGAATGGGTTCCGGTCGCTCGTCGAGATCACCGTCAAGATGATGACAGGGATCAATATTCTCCTTTCCGTGTGTCGCATGTGTTATGATGTCGTCTCGATGATGCATTCGACAAATGCTTGAAGCTTCAGGGAGCTCGTGAGATGAGAGTGCCTGCCTTACGGCAGGGGGGTCGTTCTGGCGCGATCGCCGCCCCAGATCGGAGCCAGTGCCCTCAGTCTTGATCCGTTTGGTAGCCAAGTCGTCATCTACAACGTCATATAGTGTCCGTTTACCGCTGTTCTTCCCCGTTTTCCTCGTGGGAGCTGAATTACTACGAGAGAGTCCTGATCTGGGCTTAGGAGCTAGAGTGTGGTGAGTGGCAGATCAGCACGAGGGATTCAACGTGCTTCTTACAGAAGAAATTTAAAAGGCCGACAGTCCCCTGGTCTACTTGAGCCTTTCCTTTGCCTTTGTCGGTACTCGGGCGGTTGAGATTATCGAAATGAAGCGGAGGTGACTTCGACACGCGAGGCACAAAGCCAGGATTGATATCCACTATTGGCAAAAGTGTGATCGGATCCAATTCTCCATTTGCTAGCTTTTTCGCTAAAGAAGGTTCCAAGTTGCTATGCAGCATTATCGTCATTAGCTCGTCCCGGAAACGAAGGAAAATATCGCCACCTCCCGATATACGCCTCCGTTTCGGCATCCATGACATACTCTGCGGTGATCTCCGTCAGGCAGACAAGCTTCTCGTCCAAAGGACAATAAACTCGCTGGTGTAAAAATACCTTCTCGGCCAAGCTGAACGCCTCGAGGTAACCTTTTGGTACGGCTTTCTTCCCTTCTAGCCTTAGGGCCCTCACGAGCTGATCCACAGTGCGGTACTTCCTCAGCAGCGCCCACGCAGTTTTCAGCCCGATACCAGGTATACTGGGGAGATAATCACAGCCACTGAGGATTGCCATGGCGCGAAACTGAGAATCCGTCCATCCCAGTAATGATACGCCTGCGTCAGCGGTTGTTACGGACCCGAAGTCGTCTCTGGATATAGATGTGATGGTGCTTGAAACCGAATCAAGTTTAAATAGCACTTTGCGGCAACCAAAGACGAGCAGGTCAGAATCCTCCGTGATGATACCATCAACAATTCCAATGCGTTCCAAGTAAGCCATCTGGGCGTCGGCTTCGTACGGTGCGACCACGTGTTGAATGCCCTCTGCTCGAAGGACCTATTTAGGAGGGTCAGCGTACGATTATTCCAAATAACGAACCTTACTTTGATGAGCTGGTATGCCATTTGCGGAGTCACGTCGACGCATTTGACGTAAAAGTCCCGAGCTTGACTATGTTTACCCTGTGAAGCAAGGGCATTCGCTTTAGCGAGGTTATCCTCTCTGCGCTGCTTCCTTTCGCTTTCTGTCCCTTTCTTCGCAGGAAGTGGCCCGCCGTCGAAAACGACGTAGGGCCGTATCTTGTGGTGACGCAGGAGTCGAACTCGATGCATGGCATAATCGACATACCTGAACAGATGCCAATATGTTAGTCGCGTGTAACCACTGTGGATCCACGGCCGACAACTACAGGGAGGCGCGAATAACTGAAAACTCACTTGGTCGTCTTCTTTCCGGTGGCAACCTCGGTGGCACAAGCATAGACGCCACGATGTAACCAAACGTACGCGTCGACCGCCAATGTCTGACCGGCGAAGTCAGACAAATGCTTGTTGACCTGGATGGACTTGAGGAGTGGAAGTAGACCCGAAATACCCATTGAAACTTGGTTTCTTCAGATGCTGAGAGGTATGGACATCAAGATGTGGGTATTGTCGAAGTACAAAGGTGTGACCTGTGTCATCAAGACTTGAGCAGGTATGTAGTGCAAACAATGCTAAACAGACGCGTCGCGTCCGTCCAATGAGATTCGTTGCTGGTGCGAAATCGAGCATGTCCGATTCCTTGTGAACAGCCATAATTTTGTGCTCGACAGGGCTTTAAAAAAAAAACAGAAACCAGCACTCCGTGGCATGGGATGTGAGATCTTGGATGAAACCCGTCGAAAAAATCGATTTGGGTGCGCCATCGTTTAGCCCGGCTTTCTTTCACCCCTATCCTGGAGGAAGCTATCAATTGAACTCGGCTCAAACTTGGCACCAGTGCGAGGTTGATCACAAGTTGAACGACGCGACACCTACCATGACCGCCAACCTATCGGTACCAGACTACTCTGTATATAGCACGGATTCATCGTTCAGATGTTCATGGTTGATTCAAGTTGGGTGATCCGAGCGATGTGTAGAACATGGGTTGGGTCGCAGCGAGTTCCCGAGTGTCCTGTGGACACACTGGTCCTTTGTGATGATCCGACGGAGATCGTGCCGATCAAACCCACCGCGGTACCTATGCCTCAACGTTCAACAACTAAATTCGTTTCTCCTTCTGGAATTGCAGCAGGTGGATTGAAAGCAAAATATCTCCATAATAGTACCGTGACGGTGGAGAGGCGGCCGTGTCCTGGATATTCCGTTCTGCCATGCTCTGTCATCCAAATCGACTCGGCCCGGGTTTGGTGGGAAAGCACATATCGATTGCGGTATAGCAGCATCGTTACTTGGTAAGGCGGCGTTTGCGGTTTGTATGATGGTCGCCAGCAATGGGTGCAATACTCCCAGTGCACACTATCGGCCGATTCTGCATGCGATATCCAAGACTAAGTGAGGAGTTTGGGTGTTGGAATAAGAAGTCGATGCCAGCGCATCCAGTCAGCTGAAACAGTCATGATGTGGCATCATCATCATGCATAAGATGCATGACCCACGTGTGGACTTGTGTAGCACCGTGATAACATGTGAGCGGGGTATATAAAATGAGATCCGGTCGCCATCAGGTGGTGTGAAACGCGCTTTCACCGCCAGAAAGTCACAGTCACTCAGCATGAGTGATTTCAGTCATACTGAGTCAAAGGACGCTGTCAAGCCCGCCGTCTCCAATGGATTACCTGCACCCAGCTTTCCCCTACCGGTTGGCTGTTTCAAAGTACTAAGTCTCCTGTCTACTCACTTTGACCCGGCTAGCTGCCAGACAGCCCTGATATCATAACAGCAAACCTCTTGCTGCTGGTCGGACAGACGCCCAACCCGTAAGTCACCACATCCCCCATCATGTACCCAGCTGAGTGCGATCCAGACGACTCAAATTCATATACCAACTCCTCGTCAAGCACCTACATGCCTTCGTCAAGGAGACCAAGTGAGCGATTTCGGTTGATCAATTCGAGCGTCAATGACCAAATGTTTGATACATAGCCTCTCCACAGACGAATGGATGACTGCCATCGAGTTCTTGACTCGCGCAGGCCAGAAATGCACCCCCTTGCGTCAGGAGGTGATCCTCCTATCCGATGTGCTCGGCGTTTCGGCTTTGGTCGACTCTCTCAACAATCCCGTGGTGGGGGGTGCGACGGAGAATAGCGTCTTAGGCCCTTTTTACACCGAAGATGCCGAGGACGGTGAGCCTTTGGGCACGTTTACAACCCCCCAAACCTTACAATACCCCAGTCGAACATGGCGGTTCGATTGCATCCGAGGGCAAAGGAGAGTACATGTACGTCGAGGGCCGGGTCTTGTCAACAGAGGGCGAGCCCATCGCAGATGCGGTCATCGAAACATGGGAAGCAGATCACAATGGTATGGCGTCGCTTGGACGCACTCCCGTCTGCGACCATGCACTCACCGTCACCAGGATTCTACGACACGCAATATGCCGACAGAACCCACCCCGACTGTCGTGGGCGATTGCACACTGCAAAAGATGGTAGCTTTGGGTGTCGTGCCGTTGTTCCCCGCGCTTACCCCATTCCGGGTGACGTGAGTGTTCCATTTCGTTTTCTGCTCCGACGTAAATTCTGATCGTCGATTGAAGGGACCCGTCGGAGAACTGTTGATTTCTCAAGGTCGCCATAACATGCGTCCAAACCATTTACATCTGATGGTGGAGGCCCCTGGTTACCACAAGCTCATTACGGCATTTTATCCGGGGGGCTGTGGTTTCCTCACGAGTGATCCCGTGTTTGGAGTCAAGAAGTCGCTTGTCGTGGTATGTGTCGCGTTTCTCTGAGCGCTTTCGGGCTGGTCATGATGGTCCACGGGACAGAAAATGGAGCAAGTAAACGATGACGGGGAGGCTCGTAAACGCGGATTCCCAAAGGGCGGCTCGTTCAAGCTTTTGAAGCACGACCTCATCCTACTCACAGAAGAACAATCGCGCCTCATCCGGCGACAAGCTGTCGTCGAATCGGAAGAGTCGTATTCCCGAAACAAGGAAGAAGTACTGTCGACTCTGTAATAACCCATAAGTCATATAACCCATACTCTGTGAAAACACGTACAATTTGCCTGTCCCAAAGTTCATTTTCAGTGCTCCCAGCCCCCATCTCCCATTAGCCATACCCCTGGGGCTATCTCGAGGAGTATGGGTTATTACAGAGCCTACTGTATTGACATGACTGTTTATGAAACATGTTTCACTCACGAAGGTGCACTTATCGTCTCGGCTTTGCATTCTTCGTCTTGTACTCCTAGTGAAGGGTGGACGACATTCTGAATCCCGACTCTTGAGTCTGCCTAGGGTTATCTTGTGGTAGTACTTTATCGGGTTCAACCTCAGAGGTTATGTCAATCACCCAACGAATGTATCCAAAACTTCCAGGCATACCATATTCAAACAGACTTCAACAGGCAGAATACAGAGTACACGCAAAGATCAGTAGTACGTTTGCGCTATGTTTAGACCCGCCGACATAACTTCACGCGAGCGTTCAACGGGTTCAACGTGATGCCGGTCGACCATTTCAGTAAAGTCTCTTTCTGCTCCTCAAAAGGCTTTTTCGCGAGGTCATCCGGAACTCGGATGTGGTACCGACGCACCACGCTCGCAAGGATACCGACCGTTTCCGCGAGGGCAAATCGCTGACCGATGCATGACCTTGGACCGCCCGAGAACGGCAAATCTAAGGTGCACGAACGTGAATCTAGAAAGCCACCTCAGTCATGGAACCATGGCACTTACATGCGTTTCTCGGCCACTGGTAGGACTCGGTGTCGATGAAGCGTTCAGGCTTGAACTCTGCGGCGTCGTCCCCCCAATACAGAGCTGCGACGTGTTGGTTAGCCCTACGAGGCGAATATGGGTTTCAACCAACGCGAGGCCGACTCACGGTTCATGTGCAATGCCCATATATCTATGACGATAACGCTCCCCGCCGGAATAGCCATCGAAAATTTTCCAGTTTCGACAGGACTCTCATTGGATCCAAGGGTGAGGTAAGTACCAGGTAGGACAGTATCCGTATGCACGTGTTTTGCTATACGAGGCGCGGCAGGGAAAGTACGAAGTGTTTCGCGGACGCATGCCGCAGTGTATTCCTTTGCAAACTGTCAGCATGTGCTGATTTGGTCAAAAAAAAACACAGAAATCTAACAAATTTGTCCAAGGATTCTTTGAGGTTCTGTTGGAATTTCAGTTGGCAATTTGTTCATGAAAGTGGGTGGCGAAAGCTCACTGTCGGTAATTGCGTGACAGGTACATCTGCGGGCCATATGCGAGTGACCTCTTCGTAGATTTTGTTCTGACACTCCGGGTGAAGGGCCAATAATACAAATGCGAAGCAGAGGGTATGAGCAGAGGTCTCTGCGGGCAGACTCGGACATCAGCTATTGGGTGACGTAAACATGCTAGCAGAATACCAACCGTGTCCAGCAAGAAGGAAAGCCTAACAGCAGAGGGATGGCTGAGCGGCGCAAGGCGAATACCAACTGCATACTCACAAATATGTTAGAGAGGAGTTCTCCCTCAGTCAGCTTCTTCGAGTCCCCGTCCTGGTTCATGTTAGCCTCGACGAGGTTTCGTAGCAACGCTGCGCCTGAAGCAGAGCCTTCACCAGATGTAATTTCAGCACGAGCAGAAGCCACGAGATCAAGCATGTGGATTCGCAAATCGTCAAACGCGAGCTGAGTCAACAGCGCTCGGGAGGAAAGATAAGGCACTTTGATCAGCGACGAAAACTGGTAGAACCATCCCGGGACCAAAGCTCTGAAGATAACATTGCGGACAGAGTCCATAACCGCAGATCGAAACGTAAGCTTGCAACCGGGAGGAGGCTCCGCCGTCGAATCGGCGGCCCAGGACACCCGTCTACCGAAGCCCGCGGTAGCAACTACAAGAAGTGTTGCCTGAAACGGATTTGAACCCAGCTTCGCAGATATAGATTGTACCTCGCACCTTTGTCAGGGGTGGCAACATATCCACAGCAATATCAGGACCAGTGGCGTCAAGCTGTTCAAACCATTCATTCATTACATGCAGAGTTTCTGACCAGACAAGTGCAACGTTTGCCTTGCAGTACCCAGGTTAGACAAATAATGGCGAATTGAATAAGTGAAGGACTGCTTGCTTCGTTGAAGGCAGACATGGCGACCGAACGGTGGCGCTTCCAGTCAGACCCTTCTACACTAATAGCGTTTCCTCCGTAGATGTTGAGGATCGCGTACTCAGCAACATCCTTTTGGAAAGTGTGTCGATCCGAAACGACGAGCTTTACTGCATCGGGGTCCGCGAGCCAAAAGAATTGCTGAGCTGCTGAAATCCTGACAGCCGCAAACGACGTGGCTCCGAATTTCTTGTACACTAGAAATCTGCTCGTTTGCAATGACATGCGGAGAAGAGAGAAAGACATACACGAGAATTTCCCCGCGAAGTGTGCAGCCATGCCAGGTCTAGGGAATCTGACACCCAGCACAAGAGACACTGCGCTGAACGGGTTGATCCATAAGGGTACACGGCCTGGGTAATCCCTGTGTAGAAGTTAACCCGCACATGGATGGAAACAACGGTGTGTATACTGCGGACGTACTTTATGCTTCTAAAGGCTGTCCGTATCAAGAGGGCTTTGTCCACGGCGAACTTGAGAACCACCAGAGCAATGGCGAATGCCGCCCAGCGGTAAAATGACGGGGCTGCGGAGACATCCATGCTGCTTGAAACAGAGCGCGTGGAATGGTGGAGGTATTTAACAAAAGCCACAAGCTTTGGGTAGCGTCACACTGCCAGCCCGGCGACCGTCTATGAGGTCAAATCGAGACTCTGACACATGCATCATTTAATAATTGACAGTATTGATGGCAGCCGTCGGGTGACCAATCTGGTCGTGGGCAGGAGGGGCGGAGAAACCCGCCAGTAGGCGCCGCCATGTAATATTAATAGACATGCTACTGTGCTAGTACACTACTACCGCTACTAGTTTAGTCTATCGACCTGCCTCGTAGACCGGCCCTCTGGTCACCAGACTAACGTCGGATGGGGCGATGTTGGATAATCTGGTGACAAGTCCATCTATACCGTCTATCTAATTATAACCTCATACTTAGGGCCGCAGCCTGCCAGTTCACTACTAGATACCGGCAAGACACAGGTACAAAAAAGGTTTCGCTGGCAGACTCCCAGTCGTTGTCGACTGCGACTCTATAACCAGTTTAACCGCACACTGCATTCAAGGTCCCGAGTCAACACACTGTGACGAGTCGTGCCAAACGTTCGGGACCAGCCCGGGAATGCTCCAGCTATAGTACTATACACCGTCTTGAATGTTGAAACAGGGCATAGTACTCATACGCCTCTCACAGACATGCCACATGCCAGTACCGTCATAATTCCATTGACATGTCCGAGTCTAGCTGCAGTCTTGTCAACGAGACGCACTGCCGGCTCCGCACAACTTGAATCATAGAGCCCTCAAGGGCCCCACGTCCTTTTCGCCTCACTTCCCATGCAAAGTATAACGCACAGGATTTACGATGTGAGCCGGTAGGTCCTTTCGTTCATCGATAGTCCCAACCAAAACACGGTCGCGTTTCGAACGTACCCGTTTACTCTGGGTAAAGTATATAAACTCCACGCCCACTGCGCTTTCTACCTACCAATCCACCATGTTTTCGTCGACCTTTCTTGTCTTCTTCTCCAGTGTGCTTCTGGCAAGCAACGCGTCCATTCTCTCCTTTGACACCGACGATGCAGGTCCTAGTTCCACTGCCTTCAAAGGCTTTTCGTTCGCAGCAAAAGCAACCCCCAATGCTGACAAGGGATCGTCCGATAACCATACTCTGGTGAACGAGTCCAACATGGAGGTACGTCACCCTACCCTCCCTAGTCCGGCGCCCGTCACCCCCTGCCCATAAAGTACACCGGAAAGGTCAACGTCGGCGGCCACGGTATCCAGCTTCACATTTCCAGCCGCACGCGTCTCAATCTCCTTTCAGACTTTACCCTCATCATCGACACCGGCTCGAGCGATCTCTGGGTTACCGGCGGCCAAAAGCTCAAGCTCAACAGCACGACCAACACCACCGTGAACCTCACCTACGGCCTCGGCTCCGCGTACGGCAACATCGCTTATGCCCCCGTATCTTTCGGCGGCTACCGAGTCGACAACCAAGCCTTCCTGAGCGTCTCCAAGACATACGATCAAGACGCGGAAGGGATCCTCGGACTCGGATTCAACGGCCTGTCCGCCCTAGAACGCACGAAGAAGAACACGTCCGCCCAATCCGTCATGGCCAACATGTTTGCGCAACACCCCTCCACGCCCTATTTGATCGGTCTCGCGCTCGAGCGATCCGACGACGGCGAGGACACCGCAGGCGGGTACCTCTCCATCGGCGAATACGATCCCCAATACAGCAACATCACGTACACGCCCAAGATCCCCGTCACGCCGACGTCGGCGTCCCGTTGGACGGTCGCGATGGACGCCATGACGATCAACGGAAAACGGTTTGCGCTCAGTTCGGGCGTCAAGGGCACGAAAAAGGGCCAGGCGATCGCGCTCATCGACAGCGGGACCAGTCTGGCGTACATCCCGAGCGGAGCCGTCGACGCCATCTACAGCCAATTCAACGGTTCCGTGCACGTCAAGACCGCCGATCAAGACGCGTGGTTCGTCCCCTGTCTGGCACAGGTCAATCTCTCGTTTACGTTTGCGTGCGTATCTGTCTCGTTTGTTCTCTGATATGATTGATCATCACGACCCGCGTTGTGAGGGGGGTAGGGACATCCCGTACCCGCTCAACCCGATGGAACTGACTTCTCCGGTGCGGGTCACCGACAAGAAGGGCACTGACCAGTATACCGTGTGCATCAACGCCTTGCGGCCACCGCTCCACGGCAGCTCACACGATTTCGACTATTTGCTCGGCGACATTTTCATGCGCAACGTCTACTCTGTGTACGTCCCATCCCGCCCCATCCATCCCATCCCATCCCGTCCTATCCTGATCGCCGTGTTCGTAGATTCAACTTTGGAAACGGGTCCACGACGCACGGGGATGCAAACGCCGACGTCAAAGGCGCCTCCATCCAGATGCTCTCGCGCACGAATAGGGATCAGGTGTACGCCGATTTTCAGGGTCACAGGAGGAATTCGCTCAGGGTGTATCCGCCCCTGTTTGACCTGACCAAGCTCCACGCCGACGGGTCGACCGATGGTGGCGGGCGGCTGGAACCGCCGTCGGAGGACTAGTCTAGGTCGCCTGTATAAGTACGTGGTGCGCTGGCCCGGGAGCGCCGGGCTGCAGTCTGGCACTGCGGAGCACATGTACACGGGATCTGGGAGCGGGCAAGACTAGAAAGAGGTGAAAAACGATGGCTGATGTCGCGAGTACGGTGCTGTGCACCAACTCGGTAATTATGAATACACGATGCTTGGACGGTCGAACGGTTGAGCGTCAGACCGTCGTCCTCGGCACGAATGAATTCGAATCGGGATTATGCATGTTCATTCCAGTGGGAGATGTATGAACCATGACTACTAGTAACGGATGAGCGGCAAAAGATACACTATCACGGGAATCGCTATATTCGACAGAGGCACGAAAAGAGATGCAGAAGAAAATGAGAGGGGGAAAAACGAAAAAAAAGAAAGAAGCGGGGAGATGAACTAAAAGAGGGAGAGAAAGGACGAATCAAGCGGGAAGAAGGGGGTGTCGCAGGGTAGGCGGGTAGTGTGAAGGAGAAGAAAGGACGATGATATGCTATACGTATTGACCAACTGCTTCTACTATTCGTTTTGATATCCCTCCCAAACGCAAACCGTGGATCGTGTGCGCGAAATCGGTACCAAAAGCAACTCGCAAAATCAAGATGTGACAGAAAACCAAAGAGAGAAGCCCAGGGGACGGGAAGGATGCCTGGAAAGGATGACGGGGAGTCGGGATCATGGATCTGCCTGGTGCAGCTGCGTGATGAAATCCATGTCGTCGCTCCCACCAAACGTCGACCGGCGAGCGTCATAGCTCGCGACGCGCGGCGTCATCCTCAGGGCCCGCAACGTCTCCTCCACATCGCCAAATGGCTCCCCTTGCTCTTCACTATCCGTATGTCGGTCCCCCTGCCCAATCTCCCCCCCGTCCTCGGGCTGACTCTCAGACGCGGACGAGACCGGCAGCGCTTCAAAATACGCCTGCATGATCGACACGGGCCGCAGGCTTGGCGGAAGCGGGAAATCAGAGAGCCCCGACATTTGCGACAAATCGGACGTCGTCAAATAGCTCGCTCGGACGGCATCAGTTGAGATCAACCCATACCGTTTCGTCGCAGGACTCAGAAAAGTGGCATCGTCTTCATCGGGCTCGTCCTCTTGAATAGACAGGTGGGTTGACAAGCGAAGAGGCGATCGGACAGGGGTGGGGGCTGTGGTGGCTTCGAATTGACCATGCTTGACGGGATATCCTGTCGTCATATATTGCACGTTAGTAAGGCTCCCCAATCCGAACGGATCGTGCATCCTCACCAAACGTGTCGTTCTCCTGTTCTTCCAATGGACTCTCCAAAACAGACGACGTGTATGACGAATTGACGTCTTCTGGGATAACCGTGACAGGCTGCGCGGTAGATTCGCTCCCTTCTTGAATGGGCACATGCAGTTGCGAAGATGATTCCATAGGCGCCGGGGAAGACGAGGACCGGGCCACGTCCAAGAACACAAACTTGGTTCCGCTCTGATTCGTTCGGTCGTCCTGGGATTCGCTCCTCTGGAGAACTATCGAATCGGAGGGCGTCCGCGAGGGGTCTCGCCGACTATTGACCTCCTCACTTAGTTTGCGGAGAAGGTGAGTGAGTGGGCTGCTGGACGTCGAGCTGTGGACATCGGTCGGCACCTGGCTGATAGTCACCCTTGGTTCCGGGCGCTGACCTCCGGAAGCAGAGTAAGGCTTGTAAAAGAGATCCTGGAATTCGTCGAGATCATCGGGGTTATCGAACGCAGACATGACCATCTGCATAGTCGAATGAGTCAAGGACGGGACACTGGTCATCGCCAATGAAGATGCATCCCGTTCCTCGGGTGACAGAACAGGAGACTGTTCTTGAGAAGGTGGTAATTCGGCTGCGGACGACGATTCACTTTGCACGTCGGCTTGCTTGGCTTCCGGGACCTGTGTCCGTGGAAGGGAGGTGTACACCAGCGCCTCGCCAACACCATACCGCTCAAAGTCGGCATGACTGAGCGATACATGCGGATAGGGGGTGCGTGCTGTACCCGGTTCCACGGCCTCTTGGCCTTCTGTTACCTTTAACGTAGCACCTTCCTTGTCGCCCACTTGTGCAGTCGCAGACCGGTACGGATGTGCGATGGGAGATATTGGCGGATGGATGGCTGGACGCGGCGGCAACCGATGTCTCAGGCTGACACCGCTGGCGCCGCCAAGTTGAGGCAGGTTGGAATCGATCGCCGATGGATGCGGGCCCGCATACTCAGAGGGCTTGTGCGTATGCTTTGACGACCAGCGACTCTCCTGGTCACCTTCCTGATGTCGAGGTCCGGACATGTCGAGGTCCAAGGAACCCTCCCGGGGCGGTGATGAAGAGATTGCAATGCCGACTTCAGCACTCGGAACGCTTGGGGATGGAGAACCCTTGGCCGTATTAGTAGAATCACGGATGTGGACTATGCCTTGGATGTCGACTCTTGAGGATGATGGTACCCTTTCGTCCGTAGCGTAAGAGTCGTCTTGACCAATTCCACAGAGGACGCCTGCTTTCAAGAATGCTGTTTTGCCCCACGATCCATTCCGAGAGTGGCCGCGTGGTGGAAGATGGCGGGATGATTTGGAAGAATTAGAAGTTGTTAGAGAGTGTGAATGGGAATGAGAGTATGCGCGTGAGCGGGAAGAGTGAGAGCAAGAATACGCTGATTGTGAATGCGAGAGTGAATATGCTTTAGAATGGGATGAAGAGCTGCTAGGTTTGGTGACGTGCACGGTTGGCATGGTGCTTTGACTTCCAAGTAGCGTACGGGCGGCAAGAAGTTCCTTGAGTTGAGCTTTGCTACTTTCCGAATGGTGGTGACCAAGACGAACGTGCCTCTCGCCGAGAGATTTGGAGCGTGCGCGCGAGAACGAACGGACGTGTTTATTTCCGAGGGATTTGGAAGCCTGGTGTTTCCACTGAGCTCGCTGTTGTTCAAACGCCTCCCCCTCATCGAGAACCCTACATCTTGAGTTGAGAAGGACATGGCATGACGGGGACACGACACTTACTGTTCCAACGAGAGAGGTGGATCCGGGAGAGGAAACTCGGAGTCAGTCGCGGAACCCTGGTCAGGCGGCGGTGTTGGCTCGTCGACGAGGGTTTCCAATGCAGGTTCAAATGCAGCGCGGTGGGTGGCAGACGTCGATGGTTGAGCAGACAGATCCACCGCAGACCGTGATCTTGAGAGCGGAGGAAATGAGGGCTTCATATTCGAAGTGGCAGAAGTGGTAGATACCGCGCGAGGACGGACGGCGGGGACGGAGGGAAAGGTCACGCTCAAGTTCCTGCTCGGTTCATGTCGAATAGGATGAGCGACATGGTCGTTTACGACCGTGTCGGTAGCCGGATCTGGACGTGGTGCCTGCTTGACCTTGAAACGGGGTGAGGGCGAAAAGAGTGCATCCCACCAGGTTTCAGCGGATAACCAGCGCTCCCCCTTTGACCTTGTCGGTTTCTTCCTGAGCAGTGATCTCGGACGGACGGAGGCGGCACCAGAGACCAAGTTTGGTGTAGACATGGAGGCCTTGAGGTCGGATTGTAGCAGGGGGGGCGCTCCGTGCCCAAGGTGTGACGTCGGCACTCTACTGCGCGCAACGACGCCAGAAGGGGAGGCGTGGGGATGGTGTCGCAAAGGTTGAGAGGTAGCATGGCGCAAAGTGGGGGCTGTAGCGTTGGAAGATGGTTTTGAATAAAGAGGAGTGGAATATGAATACGGGTGGCGGATGTGGGGAGGAGCGTCGACTGGAGAGGAAAGCTGCGAGTCTAAATCCGGGTTTCCAATAGGATCCTGCTGTTGGGAAGCGTTTGCTGGGTCTGGGCGGGCAGGAGCCAAGGAGGCGTAGTAGGAATAATAGTACTCCTCCTCGTCGGTCCTGAGTGGGGAGGGGACGGAGGCAGGGTTGATGAGTTGCGTCTGACCACTGCCGGGGAGGTGAGCGGACCTTCTTTTGGAGCTAAAGGCAAAGAAGGTCGTGACGCTGGATCGCTTTGGACGCGCTGGAGCAAGGAGGGAGCGATGGACGGGGTTGGGTGACTCGCCTATGCCGCCGTCGGGGATGCGGAGGGGCGGGGGCTGGGCGCTGGACGGGGCGGTGTTCGCGCGCGTGCGTGGGGGGTCGTAGAGGTTGCCTCTGAACGGATCAAGCTCAAGACCGAGCGGGTGTTGTTCCTGGGAGCTCTGGTGTGGTCCGAATGCGAGACGGGCGGGCAGCAGGCAGGAGAGCACGCTGCTGCTCTTGAGGACCATCGGGGCACTGACATGCGGGCGGGTGCGGATGCCCTCACCGTGTCACACAGCGGCAAAGGATACTTTTGCCGACCCTTTTGAACAGTCACAAAGCTGCTGACATCATTTCCTTGGCACAGCCAATACCGCCATGACAAGCCGCACGCCCCTCCGCCGCGTCTCCCAGGGCTCCCTCTTCGCCCTCTCCCAGCACAACCCCGATGCCCCCCACGGCCTCGGCTTCATCGAGCCCGTCATGTCCGAGCTCGTCGACGAGGCAGAGGCCCTCCACGCAAACGTAGACAGCCTCCGCCGCCTCAGCGCCTCCCTCCGCTCCTTCAACGAGAGCTTCGCCGGCTGGCTGTACGTGATGGACATGAACGCCCTCACCACCGACTGGCTCCAGGTGCGTGCCAGTCGCCAGATCGCGCATATCCCGCGATGGATGGATGTATGCCCAGGCACCGACGGACGTGTCGTTCCAATTGGCAAAGAAGCGCGCTGGTACGTCACGTGTCTGCTCTTGGCGCTCTGATTCCACTCGCATGCAGAGGAGGATGCCCGAGCCGCCGTCGAAGCCGCAAAGGCAGCCCCCCCACCACCCGCCATCGCCGACGAGGACAAGACGACCTACAACGAGACCGCAGACTACGATACCACCACCCTCACGTCCACGTCTGCAAACACAAAGTCGGCACCAAAGGCCGCTCCGAAGAAGAAAGGAAAACCAAAGTTGACGGCCAAGGAAAAGAAAGAACGAATGGTGCCTGCTTCTCTTCTCCCGTCCTCATGAAATTCATCTCGGTGTGCGTAGATGGCAATCGAAAAGATTATCATGTGTCTCCCGCTCGAGTTCCGCGGGAGCGACCCTGTACGTGCCCTGTTTCACTAGCTTGAACGCGAATTAATGCGCCGCGTCGTGCAGGGTCTACGTCGAAACATGGAAATGGTCATCGAGTTCATGATCGACAGCGACGGTCGCGGCGTCAAACGTATGTATCCACACACATTCTGACCCCGTCGTCCATTTACCATCTCTAGTCCTCGAGCTCATCACACCACCTGACCTCAATCAAGCTCGAGTGAACAGATGCCTGATCGCGCTTGTGAACAGGAAAATCGTACAAAAGGATAGTGCCTCTGTAAGCACCAATTGTCGTTTCCCTCTTACTGTATCAAAAATAACGACCGCCAGGGTTCGGTGCTGTATCACTGGCACGGACTGTCTTGACGATCCGCCCGGTCCGCGTATACTTCCCTCCTCGCGACATCCTATCCGCTGGACGAGGATCTGGCATTTTGCGGATGATTATCGTACGGCTAGTGACACCTCATTAGGTACTGTCCTCACTTTGATACTGTCTCTCGACCGTATATATGGATCGGTAGCGCTTCCCGAAACCAACCTCAGCCCCGCATTCAGTGCTTTTACTCGCGAGTTCTTCAAGAAACTCGGCTTGCGTACTGGGTGGACGATCGAGTGCTTCCTCGCAATGACTTTGTAGTCGCAACACGACACATATTGAAGCAATAGCGCACTGAATGGTCGGTCGGTGCGAGCTAGCCAGTCATAGGTCATCGTGAAGTGACGCGCCTTCTTTAATGGCTAGTGGAGACTGTGAGTTGTACACCGACGACGCCCTTGTCCAGGCACTGGCAAGCACGGTGACTTTACCCGAACGCGCTTCCTTGGCCAAAACTTGGCCTGAATTCACCCATGCATGGAATATGCTCCAGCTTCTTCCATGCGTGTCGAGTTTCGCTCCCCAACAACGCAACGATAGTTGCAGGGAAAATAACGTGGATGGCGTTCACTAGCTCGACCATGCATTGTTGCAAGTTCCCCTGGAATGACGCGTCAGAATTGCCGTGAGTGCTCCCGGTTGAAATGGTACTACTGAGAGAGACCGAGAAACATCGGGCAACGAGATCTGATGTCGCAGGCTGGTCACGATTCTGCGGAGCACTGGAAACACGCGCGCGCCGCCTACTCGGAGCAGCACCGTGACGTGGCAGATCCCCCATCGGCATCCGTTTCTCGAGGCCGTCATGTCGGCGACGAGGCAGAAGCAAAACGTAGACAACTCGGCGGGCCCCTTTACATAAAGGGAGCCATCGAACGATGCACGATGGACATGAAAGCACCAACACCAGGTTGATTAGCCCAGACAGCACTTTTTTGATGCCAATGACATGTACTATCGTGGTTAGGTAGTCGCATTGACACCAGGCCCCATCATAAAATCGCCCCATATTCTTCTATCCATCGCATCTACTCCTATAAGTAATAAACGGGACACATTGACAGACAAGCCGGTAGCGTATCGACCAACGAAGCAAACAAAGGAAGAAAACCCGTCCACCCAAACAACCTAGTTCGTCTGCGCACCAACAGCCTACACCCAGATCAGCCACACGCCCGAAAAAGCCAAAAAAAAAACACGCACGAGACGCTTCAAATGCTCCATAAACACCTGCAAGCTCACGTCGTCGGTAAAAATCGCCTGTCCCGCGCTCGCACCCTGCGCAGAACCGTACATCGACGCCGACATGTGCGTCGTCGACGGATTCAACTTGGACAACAAGAAACGCGCCTGACTTCCCCCCTGGTCACACACGATATACCGTGGGATCGGGAATCGGTCGGTGAGCAGGTCTTGGGCGTCAGTGACGGGCGCTTCGAGGAGTTCCTTGAAATTTTCATAGCCTTCTTGGTCTTGGTAGCCGGCTTTGCGCCACTGAGCGACGGTTTCGCCGTGGAAGATGAGGATGTGGAAGAAGGTGTCGAGGAGGAGGATGACGTCCGGTTTAATCGAGACGCTATCAAGTAGGACGGGTTGTGGGGCCACGTCAAAGGTGTAGGACATGAGGGTCGGTTGGATCATGATTAGAGAGTTGTTGACGTCTTCGTCGTTCAGGATATGTCTGGGAGATAAACGACGTGAGCATGCATTCGCGAAAAACCTGGTGTCACTCGCCTGTAAAACGCAGTCTCGTCCGGGCTGTTGTTAAATACCTGCAAAAACTGACTGCGCCTCAGATGGAACATGAATTGTGGGTAAATGCTGAAGTTGTCCGTCAACCTAAAGCTCGCGGGGTCTTCCTTCCTATAGTCTGCAAACTTTTGACACAACCGGATGAGCATACGATCCAACCATCTCAACACATCCGGTGAGTCGTCGATCTCGGCTTTGAAAACCGCTATTCTGGCCATCAATACAGCCGCTGCTTCCTGATCGAACGAGGCAGCAATGTTTGGTGATCCTGCTTCCGCAAAGTTACGTGCAATGGTCGTCACCCGTAGGCGCTGCTGACCGGACGAGTGCTGATAATGAGTGACGAATTGAATAAGACCACGTGAACCGGGCTGGAGAGATTGACCAGCGGGGGTGACGACTTCAAAGTACACTGCAGCGGACGTTCGAGGGGTGATGCTGTTCAATTTCCATGCTGATGTTTGACCAATACCGATCTCGGTCTCGCCCACACAGGCTGATTTCTTGCCAGCAGATATGGCGTGCCCGATGAGGCCGGAAACTCTGAGTTCTTTGGTGGTCTATGGCGATGCGTGAGATCACGACAGGGAAAGTGATGAGCCAAGTACCTGGACGTCAAAGGTGGCGTTGAAGCCCATGTGTAGGAAATCTTGGTCGTCTTTGCTGAACACACGGAGGAAGCTTTGCTTGAAAATCGATGTGGCGAACGAATCAGAGAGAACGATGACGCCATTGGTTGAATTGGGCATCGACTTCATTTCCAAAAGACCGACTTGATCGAGGCAACCAGCGAACAAATCGACAACATGGCCGTTGTTTGACGCTCTCTTGGCGAGACCCTCGTAGAACTGGACAAAGTTGAGAAGGGGGAATTGACTAGAAAGCACAGGTATATACCTTGACGGCACGCTTGTAGTGCTTTACACTGTCGCGCTCGATGTCGTGATGTGAACGGATGGGTTCTTTCAGCTCGTTGCTGACGACCAGACCGGGACCCTCGGTAGCGGGGCCACCAGCGAAGAGCATGAGACGAGCACCGGTGTTTGGGTATGTAGTCTGACAGGCTGTCAGCAAGGAGCGGTGTCAGAGAGAGAGAAGGCCGACCTCCAACAAGCCAATAGCAACACTGATAGCGACGCCGGTGCAGCGAAGAGGACGCTTGTCATTAGCCACGGGCCACGGGTCACGTGCCAGTGTTTCGAGAATACCTGAGAACTGGAACTCGCACTGTTGAACGGGGAGGAGGAAACGAGCTGCGCCGAAAGCCTGCTGGGGCATTGACTGTCCAGGACGGGGAGCGGCACGCGCGGTTGTGCCGAGGCCGAGCATGTCTTGGATTTGCTTTGGAGTATATTCCTTGCCACCACGGAAGACATAGGATTTGCTGCACTCGGCATAGCCGATTTCGTGGACTTGAGTCTGGAGTGGTATGAGCAGGGAGACGGGAGACAGGGAGGGAGAGGTACCATGGTGCCATAGGTGATAAGACCGACAAGGGCGTAGGGCGGGAGCAAACTGAGGCTGACGACGATGGCATCGCGGAGGGCTTTGAGGTCTTCTTCGTCGAGACAGGTATCTACGACGAAAAGGAAGATGGGGGGCACCTGAGCTGGCCGGGAGAGGGTGTACTCGATGGTGGTGTACTTTGGGAGGAGCTCAGCGGGCAAGTTGGTGTTGGAGATGTCCTTGTAGTGCGGGGGGAAGGCGTTGCGGGAGAGACAGAAGGGACATATCCAGAGTTTTCCGCGAATGTCGATTTGGCTGGAAGGACGGTGAGAGGAGGAGGGGAGAGGGGAAAACACGATACCAGTAAGGGTTGAGGATGGCACGGCACGGGGGCTTGCACGTGACGGGTTCGTAGAGGACTGGGGGGAGATCCTCGCGGTGCTTGAGGGGGGTGTAGAGAGCAGATATGGGCACGACGGTGCGGGTTGCCTCCATGCGCGACGACGGCCACACATTCCACGACAGCCGCACGCCTGCACCGGGGTCACATATCGAACAAATGTCACGCGCAGCACTCACCGTCGCGCTCCTCGACGTCCTCAAAGTTGAGCATGGCGCTGATGGATGAGCAAGTCGACGTGTAGACTAAACACGGTCAAACAAATAATTTGGGTGGCGCCGACACGTATTCCGCGCGATGACTAAGCAAGCTAACATCCGAATCCACAGGAAAGAAACTCTCTCCAACTCCACCAGCGGAGCGTTCCGCATAGTCGTGCGGCGTCATGTAAGTCATTTTCCATGCATGCCAGTTCTTCCTTCACTCCTCTCTTCAGGGTATCTGTTCATGTAGAGTCCCCCGAAATCGCTAGAGCGAGTTTGCATGTCGCCCTCCCGTGGTACACACATCTCTACACCCTCCCCTTCCTTTCACTCTACCCTTTGCTTGCCTATGCATACTACGTAAGGTATGACGACTGGATAAAGAGCGAAGAATGGACTTTCCTCGCCTGCGTCTCCCTTGGCGCAGGTCATGCTCTCAGCTTCCTCGTGACACGTTGGAACGCCGGTGCAAAAGCCTGGATAACCACACGCACGGTATGAGCACCCTTCATGCGTTGTGTACATTGTCTGACCCTCTCAAAGGCCTCGTCGGTCGAGGACGCCGATTGCATTCGTCTCGTTCCCCATCAACATCGTGGCCAGGGTGAAATCGTACCACTCGTCAAGCGAGACCCTTCTCAGCCCGCGTCATATACCTTCAACTACCAACGGGATACATATGTCGTGGCAAAGTCGTCTCCCATCGTCTTCACCCGCCTCCCGTATCCGTGCACCAGCTGTCCTCCCCTTTCCGACTTCCTCGCACCTCCCGGACTCGCGACGAAACAAACAGACCCACTCAAGTCCTTGTACGGAAAGAACGAATTCAACATCCCGATCCCCTCTTTCGTCGAACTCTTTGGTGAACATGCAACCGCACCTTTCTTTGTCTTCCAGGTCTTTTGTGTTGCACTGTGGTGCTTGGACGAGTACTGGTATTACAGTATTTTCACTCTCTTCATGCTCATCATGTTCGAGTGCACTGTCGTTTGGCAGGTACGTCATCTCAGATCCCCTCCCTCATTTGCGCTCACGGTCATTGTACAGCGCGTCAAAACACTGACAGAATTTAGAACCATGGCGGTTGCACCGTATCCAATCCAGTGTCTCCGCGATTCCAAGTGGACAACTTTGCAGACGGACGAGCTCCTCCCCGGCGACGTAGTTTCTGTCGGTATGTGTGCTCGGTCATCTCTCGCGTTTCGTACCTAACAGCAATTCGCCCAGCTCGTTTACATTCCGAAACTGTCGTCCCTGCTGACATCCTCTTGGTCCATGGCACGTGTATCGTCAACGAAGCCATGCTGTCTGGTGAATCGACTCCACTTCTCAAAGAGTCCATCCAGCTCTTGGACACCTCGGACAAGATCGATGTCGATGGTGCGCACAAGAACGAGGTCTTGTTTAGTGGAACGAAAGTGCTGCAAGCTAGCCCCACGAGTGAGTACCTCTGTTGGACTTGTACGCCTGATTCTCATGCTGGTGCTAGGCCAAGGACAGACCTCGGCAGGAACTCCCGATGGTGGATGTCTCGGCATCGTGTTGCGTACTGGCTTTGGCACAGCGCAGGGGCAACTGGTTCGGACCATGATCTTCTCCACTGAGCGGGTTTCTGCAAACAATTTGGAGTCCTTCTTGTTCATTGGGTTCTTGCTCATCTTTGCCATCGCTGCGAGCTGGTATGTTTGGGTGAAAGGTACTTCACAATCCAATCCACAATTTGGGTTACCATTGATGGCCCACTAGGTATCGAGAGAGACCTCAAAAAGTCCAAGTTGCTGCTCGACTGTGTCCTGATCATCACTAGTGTTGTACCACCAGAGTTACCGATGGAGCTTTCGCTCGCCGTCAATGCTTCCCTCGTAGCGCTTTCCAGGTTTGGTATGTCAATCTCTTTAAAAAGCGAGCTTGGGTAATCATGTCAATAGCCATCTTCTGCACGGAGCCATTCCGCATTCCTTCTGCCGGAAGGGTTGATGTGTGTTGCTTCGACAAGACAGGTACAATTACCGCCGAGAATCTAGTCCTCGAGGGTGTTGCAGGCATCGAGTAAGGTTTCTTATACTCGTTGGTGTACTCAATTGACACCGATCGGTAGCGACTTTGACAAGTTGAGGCTAATTGATGTGAAAGACTCTGGCAAACAGACCATGCTTTGTCTCGCTGCTGCGCACGCGTTGGTTCGCTTGGATGACGGCGTTATCGTCGGCGACCCCATGGAAAAAACCACCCTTGAAGCGCTCGAGTGGCAGATTTCTCAAGGTTTGCCTTTTAGTGTGGCACTACGCATACTTCAGACCTGACCTTATGGTATACAGGCGATGCGGTTGCTCCCGCCTCAGGCAAGACCCCCAATGCATCACGAATTTACATCCGCCGTCGTTTCCAGTTCTCTTCTGCCCTCAAGCGCATGTCCACCGTGTCTACCCTTCCTTCCGGAAAAGCTCTTGTGGCCGTTAAAGGTGCTCCTGAGACGATCAAGCATATGCTTGCACACGTACCCGAATGGTATGACGAGACGTACAAGTGGTATACGAGACGGGGTAGCCGTGTGCTTGCCCTCGGTGCGAAGGAGTTGGACTCGATGTCCATCGACAAGGTACCATCCTCATCTTGGCGCGCTTGCTTTCGCGATCTGAGCACATTTTGTAGATTAACAAGCTTCACCGAGAGGAAGTTGAAAGTGACCTCATATTTGCTGGATTCCTCGTTTTCCATTGCCCATTGAAAGCGGATGCCATTGAGACCCTCAAAATGTTGGCCGACTCGTCGCATCGGGTGTGTATTATCGGATATTCGTTGGTCGTGGCTATCATATTTAACTGTGCTTTAGTGCATCATGATTACAGGAGACAACCCGTTGACGGCCGTACACGTCGCACGTGATGTTGAAATTGTCGATAGGGATGCGCTCATCTTGGACTTGAAGGAGAATGCTGCTCACGAAGCTGGTATGTCGACCGGTGGCCCCGATTACTTCGTCGTTTCCAATCACTTTATCTCCTTGTAGACCTTTGCTGGCGCACTGTGGATGAACGCAAGATCATTTCAGTTGACCCTTCCAAGCCCCTTGACAAATCGCTCTTCGATGAATACGATATTTGTATTACGGGTGCTGCCATGAAACAGTTCCAGTCTCTACCTAGCTGGAACGACCTCGTACAAAACACCTGGGTCTACGCTCGCGTTTCTCCCTCCCAGAAAGAGTTCATCCTCACCAGCTTGAAGACTCTAGGATATGTCACACTGATGGCTGGCGATGGTACGAATGACGTCGGTGCACTCAAACAGGCTCACATAGGCGTTGCACTCTTGGATGGCTCTCCCGAGGACCTACAAAAGATTGCCGAGCACCAAAAATTGGAACGAATCAAGAAGGTGTACGGGAGTCAGCTCAATATCTCTGCGCGCTTTGGTCAACCACCCCCACCCGTACCACCCGCCATCGCGCACCTGTACCCGGATGTCGTGGAGGCGCAGAAGAAGGCTGCGGCCAACTTGCAGATTGCGAGGCAGAAGAATCCGATGGAGAAGGTTGGTTTTTTGGCGAGGCTTCGGCGGGTCGTTGTGCTGATCCATGTGGTGTAGTTTGACATGGCTTCGATCACGGATGCCTTGGCCAATATGGACGGCGACGAAGAGGTTCCTCAGATCAAGCTTGGAGACGCATCGTGCGCTGCTCCGTTCACCTCCAAGCTCGGGCATGTTGCGGCTAGTGAGTCTGTTCCAATCGTTATTACGCATCAACCCAGCCCATTCCCCAGTTTCCCACATCATCAGGCAAGGTCGTTGTACGCTGGTCGCGACCATTCAGATGTACAAGATCTTGGCATTGAACTGTCTGATCACCGCATACAGCTTGAGCGTACAGTATCTAGACGGCATCAAGTTTGGCGATTACCAGGTGACTGTCAGCGGGATGTTGATGTCGGTCTGCTTCTTGTGCATCTCGCGCGCACAGGTACGGTGTACGCATCTTCTTTTCTACGTCTTGTTGACGTACGTTGTGTTGTACAGCCCGTCGAGAAGCTTTCGCGCGAACGGCCTCTGGGCAATATTTTCAATTTCTACGTGTTGTTGTCTGTCTTGATCCAGTTTGCGCTACACATCGTGTCTCTGGTGTACATCACGAACTTGGCCCACTTTTACGAACCGTGAGTCGCTGATATACACTCCTCGAACGCCATGTCTTACAGATCCTCCTGTTGCCACAGAGCGGGCGTCATCGACCTCGATGCCAAATTCGAACCGAGCCTCTTAAACACGGCCATCTACCTCTTGGGACTCTCACAACAAGTCTCCACGTTTGCGATCAACTTTCAGGGCCGACCTTTCCGCGAAGGGATTCGTGAAAATTCCAAGTTGTACTGGGGCCTCGTTGGAGCAAGTGCGGTTGCGTTTTCAGGTGCGACGGATTTCTTCCCCGAGTTGAATCGGTGGCTTCAGATTGTCGAGATGGACACTGCGGTACGTTCTCGCACTTCGTCTCCCTTGCCTGTGATTGACGCTTCGAATGGTGTCGTAGTTCAAGGTGAAGTTGACGAGCGTCATGGTTGCTGATTTCGCGGGGTGTTGGGTGATTGAAAAGTTGTGCAAATACTTGTTTGCGGATTTGGAGCCCAAGCCGTTGATCACGCGTGGACGGGAGCGAAGGGAGGCGAGGCGGAGGCTGGAGGCGAGGGTGGCGGAGGTGGTTGCGGGGGAGAAGAAGGTGCAATGAGGGTTGGCCCGTGGTTTAGAGTGACGGGTCGGGACGGTTAATCGAATAGAATCAATGCGTTGTTTATTGTATGACCTGGCCGGCGCTATCTGTGTTGGCGGAGTCGTCTGACGCAAGTATGCGATTGTAGCTTGTTTATTCCTCACTCCGACCTAAGCCGAAAACGGCATCATGTACGCGCTCCCACTGATGGAACTGTCGGTCTCTGAGCCAAGGGATGCGACAGCAAGTCCAACAGCCATCGCCACCCCACTGTCAGAACTCGATCCAGAGGTGCCTCGTTTGGGTAGCACGGGGCCACCCCGTCCAGAGAATCCGTTGGGAATAATTTCCTCGGAAGTTGGTTCATTCGGACATGCCAGTGCATGCCTTCCGAGGAATATGACTCCAGCTTTGCCGCTACATGGGCATTCCCCGCGACCTCTGAACCAGATGCTGGTCAACGGGTCTGGAAGGCAGGTGCATACCGTCAACTTGAATGGTGTCCAAGCCTGCAAGGTGAAATTTCAGCGCAGTCTATGACGCTGCAGAAGCAACTTTATTCCGCGAAACAGATGTAGTGTAGGTGCGCGTTTTTTGTCATTGGTCAGCGCGATTTCGGGAGTCAGCGCGATCAACATATTTATGAATATGCTGGTAAAAGGGATTCATGAGATTGGGAGTCATCACGAGCAGAGAACTAAGTACAAAAACCGTTACTAGTGCAAGTCCCAAGCAGAAAAGGTCAGCCAGAACTGAAGTAATTTAATTGGATGAATGTAGTGGTGTAACGAGCAACGGGCGTCGTCAGCGACGGCCGCAAGCTAGGATCCATAATGTCAGGGAGGGCGGGGAGTGCTGAGCGAGGTCTCGGAGGAAAAAGGTATTCGTGCTGCACGGGATCCTCAGGCTTGATGTAGGTATTGATATGTCTCGGAATGAATGCTCTCCATCATGATCTGGAAACCGTAGAAGCAAAGGGCTTCGGCAGCTTGGACCTGTTTCGAGAATCGCTCGATGACATTCTCGTTGACGGTGCCATCTGAAGCAGCGCTTGTTGTCGTTCAAACGAGTTTGATGTAGTTATCGATCAGAAGAGAGTATGACTAGTCTAGAAACCGTAGAAGCAACGGGCCTCGGCGGCTCGAACTTCGAGAATCGCTCGACGACATTCTCGTCGACGATGCCGTCTGAAGCAGCGAAGATAAAGCCTTGATACTGACCTCATGATATTGCATAGGGAAGAGAATGAATCGACATCTGAACTCCGAGTCTATCAAGATGGGTTCTTCGCTGACACGAAGTAATTATTAAGGTGTAGCATCGGACCGCATCAGCCTGTCTGCACAGTCTTTCGCAGTACGCTCAATAAAATCTTCCTCGTGCTGGAATGCCAGTCCCTCTCTAACCTTGCCCATCATCAGCTACCAACACTCGGGCGACACTTGACCAAGGCCGCCAAATTCTTCGAAACGCTTGAGCGCATCTTTGTATGGTTGAGGGTTACGCCCGTCCAACAGAAAACGCCCCATCCCATTCCACCAGAGTTGTATCCAGTCGACCTGGCATTCCGGGGGGCTTGTACACACCACAGCGTGAACCATCACTGGTGGCTCACAGGCAACGATTGCACGGTGCGTCCGGAGAAGACTCTGTGCCTTGAGAATGGAGGTCCAGACAGTGGGGTTTATCATTATGTATTCATTGTCCTCGAGGTCGTCCAAGCGAGCCCTGACGAGACGGGAGAAGGCACTGAGAAAGAGTTTGCGAGTATTATACTCCAGTGCGACCGAGACGAGACGGACGGGTCGGATAGAAAAGCGGCAGGCGTCCAATTGGCTGATGGCGAATTCGCGTACAGTGTTGGCGATGAACATACGACTTAATTCTAGGAGCTGACAAAGGACATTGTAGGGCGCTTTCATTGTGTCTGGGCGCCACCTACATTCAGGAATTAGACATCCAGTAAGCAAAGAACATGTCACCTTGAGACTCGGAGTACGTACTTGTTGTAACAGACACAAAGGAATAGCTCGAACGCAGCCTCGCTGACAGTTTACGGTAACATAATGGGTGATGCCTCAGTTTGACCATCAGTCGGGATGGTTTGAGTAGCCTGGTGTGCTTGGAACATGTCATAGAAAGCTTCCGACTGGTCCGAGAGAATGCTGGCATGGACTTTGAACAAGTACTTCCCAGAATGTGCCTATCAGAGTCCACGTGTCGTGAATCATGAGTCTGAAAGGTTTTACGTGGTGGTGTTGTTACATACCCGGAAAATGTGCGTACCATCAGCATAAAAGAACATATGATGGTGCTGGGCGGGATCCATCAGGGAAGAGTGCTCGAGCACGAGGACAAGATCAGAGTCAGGAACTGAGGATTTGAACCGACACTAGCCGAACCCCAGTGAATCCGTAGCGGAGCTTGCTTCTGGGGCTTCCCGACATCCACTCAGGCTGCGACCTAATGTCAAATCATGGCGCTGCGGCCAGCATTTCCAGAACTTCCTCTACATGCTGAACCATGGTCAGTGACCATCCATGCAGCGCACCGGCAATTACGGAACATCTACGACCTTGCCATGTCCTGCTTGCCGACAGAGGGGATCCCACCCGAATCACAATCCATGTTGATCGAATTGTTTCGGAGGCTCTTCCGATTCTGCTTGAACTTGCCTCTGAGGCCGACAGGGTGTCCAGTGAAGCATTACCAATGGATTGGTTGGAGAGCATTGCTTTATTGCTTGCAAACACTAAGTTGGACCTTCATCAGCTACACGAACGCCTGGAGAGACAGTAAGTGGCCCGGAGATGTTCCGTCTTGACATAAGATTGATGCCGAAAATTAGAGAAGAACAAGACATTTACCTCCCACAGCTCACAACTCTCCATCGGGTTCGAAGACGAGGACGTCCACACAAGATACTCAATCTCGGCTTTCTAGAAGAAGCAATATCTGCTCATCAAATCAGATTCACAGAAATTGCAGATATATTGAATATTCACCCTCAGACATTGCGCCGGCATCGGAAGCTGCACAAAATTGAAAGACAATACTCCGACCTCAATGACGAAGAGCTTGATGACCTGGTGAAGACATTCAAAACCAGTAAACCAGAGTCCGGGTTTCGATACCTGATGGGTTTTCTACGACGACAAGGTGTCTGCGTACAAGAAAGATGTGTCTGGCAGTCCCTACATCGGGTGGATGGACTAAACCAATGCTTGCGTGAGCGGCGTGTCATCCAAAGACGGACATATACCGTAAAACGATCAAACACGGTCTGGCATATGGACGGACACCACAAATTAATTCGGTGGGGGGTGGTTGTCCATGCATTCATTGATGGATACTGTCGAACGGTGAAATTCACTTGATCAGTTGTGATATCCAATCCAGCGCTGACCGGTGGCTTAATAGGTTACCGCGATCCAAGCCAGCACCAATAATCGTGCTTCGACGGTGCTTGGTTTGTTTACGGAGGCCCGAAAAATGTATGGCTTGCCATCTTGTGTCCGTGGTGACCGTGGTGGTGAAAACATGGATGTTGCTACATACATGGTGATGAAGCGGGGAGCTAACCGTGGATCATTTTTATGGGGCTCGTATGTTTCATTCACAAATCACTTGAATGACTTCACTCAGGCTCAAACTATATTAACTTGTATAGATCCACACATAACTCTCGAGTGGAAAGGCTGTGGGTTGAAGTGGGAAGTCAGTTTGCGAGATGATGGAAAGCATTTTTTATGCGTCTTGAAAGACTTCACAGATTGAACATAGACGACTCGGAGCAGGGCCATTTATGGCTTCTCCATGCTCTTTTTCTCTGTGCGATTAATGACGACTGTGAAAACTTTCAGAATGAATGGAACCTTCACCCGCTATCTGGCCAATCGACTCAAAACAAGAGTCCTCAGGTACGTGTCACAATTATACACCATGGTCAGAAGAAATTATCTTTGAACATCCAGGACCTACGGTTTCTCAGTATTGCAACACACGGTATTTACAATGATCCCGAAGACACTATGGATGATCATGGTGTGGCTCGAACTATCGAAGACAGCCAGCAACGGCAAATTCGGCATGCAGCAGTCGAAGTCCCTCAGCATCCATCACCTTTCGCAACTATTCAGGACGAAGAAGAGTTTCTTCAGATTCTAGCTACAATTATTGACAAGGGTATCATTCCCGAGGGGTATGGGCTCTTGGAAGGTGAGGTTGAGCAAGAGGATGTTGATATGATCGAGATTGTTCCATTTGGTGTCCGGGCCACTAAATCCATTGTAGTGTCACTAAGAGATCCAATCTGGATGGCACGGATTAAGCTCTGGGTGCAGGCCGGGGAGTTATTAACAGTGTTTATGGCGGCCAATAAATTAGTAGAATAACCACCACCGGAACAACATAAATACCGAAACTCACTCTATACCATCCCGGTTCTCTCTGTCTTTGCCCCCATCACATAGTATCTTGCCAGCTGGTCGTAATGTCGGAACCAAACCCCAAGTACTGCAGTGAATTCATTGACAATAGTCAATGTCAATGCCAATTTTTCTCGGAACCTCCCGACTCAACAGCAAAGCGCCTCTGTCGTGAATGTGGTCATGGATACAGCAAGCACCTCACCCTCATCACGATGGTTGCTCAGAATCCATCTGGTGTACAGATGGCTACTCTACCTGGGTCGTCAAGAACTGTCTCAGGCCGACAACAGGTCCTCGATGCTTTCAACAAACAGATGTCCCTGAATGAACAAGAGCAATGTTCAAAGGAGATCGTGCCAGTGAAAGCTGGGTCAAGTCTTACCGTGGCCAAAAAGGAAACACTGGAAGGCTTTCGAGGCAGCAGATTTGGTAGTACACAACTTGGCAGACAAGCAAAGACTTGGAAAGTGAGTATTCGAGACTCCAAAGCTATGCAAACTCTCACTGTGGTTGTACCAACAGAGTCGAGCGGTGTCCCGAACTCCGGCTGCTGTGCAAGGAAAAGAAAGCTCACTGGATAGTATCAATGTCGGTGGATGGATCTGCCTGATCAATCAGCTTGACGTACGTGGTCCAAATCGGTCACAAATATAAATACTAATCAATATAAAGGCCAATGGCCAATTGGAGTCTGTCAAATTACTCAGTCGGACTCAACTCCACAAGCTTGAGCGTCGTCAATGTGCTCACATTGGAATGCAGGCGGGAAAATTCAGCTTCAAAGAAGTATGGGACCATGAGCAGGTCGACAAGTACATGCGCGAAGTGTTTTCCGTTCCTTTTTCATTTGTTGATGCGAAAGTAAAGGGAAAGAAGGGAAAACAAAGATATACCTGTGAATGGGTCTTGATTAATAAAGAAAAGCAGAAATATGAAGTCATACCGATTCCACAGCCAAGTGGAGCCGACCTTGTTCGCTATCATGGCCGCAACAAGTGCTCAACACACGATGTGAATGTTATCATACATCAGTAAAAAGGAAAAGTGCCGGTAGCACGGGCCTTAATTACATTGTCGCTGTTGTCACATGTCATCAGCAGTGCCTGTTTCCATTTCTACTGTCAGCTACATCAACTACAGTAGCCTCCTCCCTTTACAATAACATGTACATAGACAGTCCCAAAATTGAATTTATTCTACATGAACTACAGTATCCT